>SKCR01036922.1:0-69163 GCA_019454045.1 Zanthoxylum bungeanum | reverse complement strand
GGGTATGGAGATATCAGATCAGCCAGGTACGTCACTCCGGGTACGGAGACATCAGATCAGTTATCCTATAGTTGGGTAATATATTGATTTATTAACCTGGAACACTAAATTATGTGAATGCCTCTGTCGATGGTCAGACACAAATACCCAGTTTAACCCAATTGAACCATATGTCTATGTCAACCAAATTATCTGGATTCATTAAGTTTAAGTTCCAATTATGGCTACCCCCGCCCGACAGGTATATGTCTATCATGTAAGGAAATCTATTAAAGGGTTATCTATCCTCAAGGAAGATCGTGGGCTATTGAGTCTAAGGTCTTAAACTTAAAATCCCTATGTCTAGTTCATTTTAAGTTTACCTAATCAATTTTATTAATGGCCAGTTAATAAAAAGTATTAAGATTAAGACTCAATAAATAAATCTTTATATTACCCAAACTATAATCTAACCCTTATAAACCAGTGATATTGAAATTCATCACAACCATAGATAACTAACTTAGTTATGACACATGGCTAGGGCTAGTAAAAACTTAAAAGTAAAAGCCATAAATTAAAAATGTGAAATAGTAAATGCGGTAAAGTAAACACTGAAAAGTAAATAACAATAAAATAAAATGCTAAGGTAAAAGGAATTACTTTTACTATTTACTATTTTAGATATCTCCCATAAAATAATATATAAACTTGTGATAATATTACCAACCAACCATATAGGCGGTAACCTGATTAATTCAAATTAAGTCCGACCAGCCATAAAGGCGGTATGATTTGTCCATGAACCTGCCATATATGCGGTAAGAAAATTTAATTATCAACCAGCCATATAGGCGGTATCCTGGATTAGTCAGGTTTAAACCGATTTAAATTTAATAGCCAACCGACCAATATGGCGGTATCCTTATTAAGTCAAATTTTAAATAGTAAATATATTATATTTAAGGGAGATTAATCTAAATAGTAACAGTAAAAGAATTACCTTTCACCTTAGCAAGGAGAAGTTACCTCATCATGGTTGAATAGTAAAACTGAAACAGTAAAAACAAGATAAATTACTATTACTATTACAGAAAGTAATTACTATTACATAATGTAATTAAAAATTAATTACAAAACTTAAATTAAAAGAAATTAGAAAGAGAAACTCCCTATTTACATCAAAGAAATGAGAGAGAATGGTGCAAATAAAACTGAAATCTCGAGCTCAATTTATAGACAATTTTTTCGTCCAGCGTCGCGACGCCAAGGGCTTCAGCGTAGCGACGCTGGACCTGTTTACTTTGGTCCACGCGGGTTGACCACGCGCATTGTCGGCATAATCTCGTGATGACACGTGTCACGCGGTAAAGGTGGTGCAATGGGAAGAAGACACGTGGCAGACTGTGATTGGCTGAGCTATCGGTCTAATGAACATCTGACACGTGGCACGCGTTTAGGATTGGTCCAATGAGAGATTAACACGTGGTAGCGTGTGAGTCGCCGGTGATTCGGTCCAATGAAAACTCGACACGTGTCACGCGCTTGCTTTGGTCCAATGAGATTTCGACAGTGGTAGACGGCGCATTTTAGCTGATCTTTTGTGATGATGACACGTGGCAAGGCGCACGTTAGCAAGGTCGGCGTACATTAGCAAGTCCATTTTCTCAGATTCTGACACGTGTCCCTCGGCGCACGTTAGCATGTCCGGCGCACTTTAGGCGTCGCGACGCTATGAGTCTTGGCGTCGCGACGCGGACAAATTACCAAAATTCCCATTTTCCCAATTTTCACTATTTTGCTCCAAATCACCTCCAGAATGTCCTGAAACTTTATTTATCTACAAAATAACACAAAACACATCAAAATATTCACAAAGCTCAAGAAACTATACAAAATATTAGGTTAAATGAGTGAGAAATAGTGATAGATTTACCACTCATCACTATTCAAGCTCAGTTGACAAGGGGCGATCTCCATCTCGGCCAGCATCCAAGTGAAATAACGTTGGATTGGCAGCTGGAGTCCACACTCAAAGAAAGCCAAGAGAAGAGCCACCAAACCCTCATCGGGTTGACTAGCACGATCCATTGGACCAGAGACTTCAAGAGCGATATCTATCAGAATGCCATATCACTGCCGGAGCAGTGCTAGATCGTCTTCAGTTATTTTGGATATCTGATCCATATCCAAAGTCGAGCAGTTAAAATCACCGAGCTCTGGGTCCTTCCGAGGTATTCTCTGATGGTAAGTATCTTGTTTAGTTTCAGAAGGGGTGAGGGTAGTGTCAAGGTCCTCTATTCTTGGTGCCCCCGAGCTCGAGGAGAGCTCTTCAACAGGGGGTCGGAGGTCTAGCAGAGTTTGTAGAAGAAGACCTGTTGTCAGAAATCTCTGACATCCGAGAAATAAAAAGGGGGGAGATCAGCTTATAGCTAATTTCTAAAACGACCAGGGATTTCACAGTTACCCTGGGATTCCGAGAAAACTAAACATGTGGGTTCTAAATGCCCTAACAACGTCAATCAAGCCATAAATCTCTCCCTAGCAACATAAAGCCAAACACACACAAAAAAAGCAGGATTCGCAACTCATGAAAAGCAAAGCAGGGAGGTCGTTCAGAAGACTTACTTGGTTCTTTTAGAAGGGTTGCAGATTGAATTTTCTTAAAACCTACTTTCGAACAATTTTATTTACTTGTTTTTAAATTTAGAATCGTCACCATTTCAAATCAATCAAACAACCTGTTAGATACTAGTAATCATTTGACTTCATAAAATTAATAGATTAGATATTAAGTCATCGTGGGATCGATATTTTTATACTACTTGAACGATACGTGCGCTTGCGTTATACGTGTGTGTTTACGCCGGTCAAGTTTTTGGCGCCGTTGCCGGGGACTTATTTATCTTTCACTATTAATTTAGGGGTTAGATACGTTACTTGTATCTAATTTCTTTTTACTTATTGTTTTTGTTTTCTTGTGTTTCAGGTTCTCAGAAACTACATGAGACGAACCAGAAGCTTTGAACTCTGATCGCTTGACCCAGAAATTGAAAGAACCATCAGACAATTGAGAAGGGAAAGACGAGAAGGCCAAGAAGCTTTAGTCAACATGGAACCTGAACCGTTGGAGGTTGCACCACCAATTCCCATTCGAGACAGAACCATTCCGGTGGTTGACAGACTCATTTCCTGTATTGTACTTCCTCCCTTACCAGCAAATGCGTGTGTGACATCAAAACATGCATTCAAATGATTCAGCAGTCAGTTCAGTTCGGGGGGAATGCAACTGAAGATCCTAATGCCCACATCAGTAACTTCCTGGAAGTTTGCGGTACTTTCAACTACAACAGAGCATCAGAAGAAGCAATGAGACTGCGAGTTTTCCCATACTCCTTGAAGGACAGAGCTAAAGCTTGGCTACATTCACTACCAGCAGGTTCTATCACAACTTGGAACACTCTAGCCACCAAATTCCTTGCAAAATACTTTCCACCAGCCAGAACTGCAAAGTTGAGGAATGACATCACATCCTTTGTACAACAAGATTCAGAATCCCTCTGCGAAGCTTGGGAAAGGTACAAAGATTTGCTCCAAAAATGTCCTCACCATAAGATTCCAAAATGGCTTCAAGTCCAAACATTCTATAATGGACTTTCTGGAATAATGAGAACCACAATTGATGCTGCTGCTGGAGGAGCACTAATGGCAAAATGAGAAGATCAGGCTTGGGATTTAATTGAAGAAATGGCCAACAATAATTATTTGTGGCCAACAGAAAGGAGTATGATCCAAAGAATCGCAGGAATTTATGAAGTTGGAGCCAACACAGCACTGAATGTCAAGCTGGATATGATTTGCAAAAATCTGGAAACTCTTAACATGAAGGTTAATGGTGGATCCACAAGTTCATCATATAAAGGAGCACCAGAACCAGTTCAGCAGGAAGAGACGTGAATTATGTCAACAATTTCAACAGACAGGGGAACAATCCATATTCCAACACTTACAACCCAGGGTGGAGGAATCATCCTAATTTTTCATGGAGCAACAATTCAGGCCAACAGCAGAACTATCCACCACCTGAATTCCAGCAACATAACAAAAGCCAGGAGCAGGAAAATGAACCAAGAATAACAGAAGTGTTGACCTACTTGAAAAAGATGGAAGCAAAACACGACTCACAAGCAGCAAGATATGATGCTTTGTTTCAAAATCAAGTAGCTTTGAATCAAAGCCATTCAGCCTCTATCAAAGCACTAGAGAATCAAATGGGACAACTGGCAAATGCTCAGAGTTACAGACCACCAGGTACCCTTCCTAGCAATACTGAGCCAAATCCAAGAAACATGGGGAAGGAACAATGTCATGCCATCATGTTAAAAAGCGGTACTAAAATCAACAAAGATGTTGGAGTCAAAACAACTGCTGAGGAAGTTCCAAAAGAAACAAAGCAACAGATGGAGGAAAAAGAAGCAAAAGAAAAGGAACAGATCACTCCACCTCCACCTTTTCCTCAACGTCTTCAGAAGAACAAATTGGACAAGCAGTTTTCTCGGTTCCTGGAGATCTTCAAAAAGCTGCATATCAACATTCCATTTGCAGAAGCATTGGAACAAATGCCCACTTATGCCAAATTCATGAAAGATATTCTTTCATGAAAACGGAGATTGGGAGATTATGAGACAATAGCATTAACAGAAGAATGCAGTGCCATCATTCAGAGGAAACTTCCCCCGAAGTTGAAAGATCCTGGCAGTTTCACTGTTCCTTGCGTCATAGGAGAACATAACTTTGGTAAGGCTTTGTGTGATTTAGGTGCTAGTGTTAACTTGATGCCTTTTTCTATTTTCAGGAAATTACAGATTGGAGAAACAATGCCAACTTCAGTCTCACTGCAACTTGCTGATAGAACGCTCGTATTTCCAAGAGGCGTAGTTGAGGATGTGATGGTCAAGGTTGAACAATTCATTTTCCTAGCAGATTTTATTGTCCTTGATATGGAGGAAGACGCAGACGTGCCAATCATCCTCGGGGAGACCGTTATTGGCTACAGGTCGAACCATTATTGATGTACAAAAAAGAGAACTAACCATGAGGGTACAGGACCAAGAAGTAACATTCAATGTTTTCAAGGCCATGAATTTCCCAGATGATGAAAAGAAGGAGGAATGTTTCAAACTTGATGTGATACACAGTACCATTCAGAACTCTGATGAAAGACAAAGTTCTACTGACAAACTTAAAACATGTCAATTGCCTGTGGAGCCTAAAGATAAAGCGTCTTTTGTACTGAAGAAGCCAATTCTTACACTACAAGCAACAAAAGAGAAAAAGTTCCACCAGCTCAACGAATTGGAGGAATTTCACAATCAACCTTTTGAGGATGCCAAATTGTACAAAGAAAAGGGCAAGAAAAGACATGATAAGAAGTTAGTGCGCATACAACTGGAACCAGGGCAGAAGGTACTGTTAAACAAATCAAGGGTGAAATTCTTCCCATGGAAGCCAAAATCACGGTGGTCAGGTCCATTTGTGATCACCAAAGTTTTACCAGATAGAGCCGTTGAGATACATGATCCTGACTCTAACAAAACTTTCAAAGTTAAAAACAAGCGTGTCAAGCACTACTGGGGAAAATCATTTGAGCGACAAAAAGAAAGTGTCACACTTTCAGATCCAGCTTAACGTTCGAGAAGTCAAGTCTGGCTGACGACTTTAAACTTAGCGCTAGCAGGGAGGCAACCCATGTAATTTTTGTATATAATGTGATTTGGTGTGATTTATTTTTGTGTGTTTAATTTTTGCAGGTTTAGTCATTTCAAGATGGAAGAAGCTCTCGCAAATCTTCACAAGCAATTTCCTTCTCTCCCTAAAAAATCTCTGATGAAAGTTTACAAAGCTCGCTTAGAACGGATGAGATTACTGATGATCAAAGGTATTCCTACTGACATTCGGTTGTTAATTGAAGCACGGGTCCGATTGGCAGGTGAGTCTTCTGACTCTTTTATTTCACATCTGCCTAGCTTAGGAAAGAGCACATATGCTAAAAGGAGAAGAGCCAAAAGAATGTGTGTTTGTTATAAATGTGCTCGCATATTTTGTAATACTCGTTGTCGTTCTTTAGGAATGGTGTCTGATAATCGCGAAGATAAGATTAACTTCATTAGGGATGGCTTGAGTAAGGAGTCTTTGGATGACATATCTAAAACTCTTGAGATGCATCCCAGTGGATGTGTGTATCATGAAATTCGCATGTTATATGCACAATTCCAAAAGGAAAGACAATTGTTAAGTCTCGGGAATCTGACTCAAAAAGACCATGTTTGGCAGTTTATAAGAAAATTGGATGGGAAGCTTGTCCCTGACGAATAGACGTCAATCAAGCCGTTACTTTTCTTGTAAATATTATATCTCTTTGTCTTTTCTTAATAATTGTGATTTGTTTTGTTGTTTTCTTTTATTTTTTCCGACAGGATCCAGACCTTTTTGACTATCACGATATTAATTCGCTACTAATCGTCCTCTGGAAGATACTTGTGCTATTTTTACTCACCCTTTTCAGGTACTATAACTTCAGCCCGTCATTGCACTTATGAAGGCATCCAGAGTTGAGAAGAAATACATAAAAAAAAAAGGAAGCCACTTCAAGAAGACGAGTTGAAAACATCTGTGTGTTCTCGGTAGTAGTGTTGGTACTAAGCCACAATACGTAGAAGCAGTACAGGAATTGGGTCGAGTCTTAGCTGCAAGGAATATGCACTTAATATATGGCGGAGGCAATCTCGGACTTATGGGGATCGTTTCAAAGGCTGTACAGGAAGGAGACAGTCATGTTTTGGGAATCATCCCAAAACTTTGGTAGAGGCAAATCTTATCGGATCATCAAACGGAGAGGAACTGATCGTGCCAGTATGTCTGAACGACTGGTAGAAATGATTAACCGTGCTGATGCTTTTATCGCTTTGCCAGGTGGCTTGGGCACATTGGAGGAAATTTTTATAGTTCTATCTTGGGCGAACCTGAACATACACCAGAAACCGCTTGGACTATTTAACGTTGATGGATTTTATGATTTTCTTTGTGTGTTTCTTGATGATACCCGGAGAAATGGGTTCGTGTCAAAACCTTTAAAAGAACTCCTCTTCACTGCCAGAACTGCTCCGGATCTAATAGACCAACTTTTAGCCTATGAACCACAAGTTGACCCTATCCTTTCAAAGATAAATTGGTCTGAGGACGATCGTGGTAAGAGGCGTAGGATTAATCTGGATCTTAACCTTTAATTTATTGTAGAATTTCAGCTAACCAGGTATTATCTTCTAAACTCTTCTACTGTTTAAGACATTGGGGACAATGTCTAATTTAGGTTTGGGGGAGGGAATTAGTTGATCAGTACCTTGTTTAGTTTGTGTTGTTGTTTTTATTTTTCGTCCAAAATTTTTCGAAAAAATAAAAAAAATTGAAAATTTTCAAAAAAATTACAAAAATATTTTGCGTTTTTGTGTTTTGACTAAAAAGGTGAAATTGGTAAGAGATAGCTGAGTAAGGAGTTTCCACTCCTGAGACGTATCTCAAACCTATTTCGAAACAAGTTAATTTTTGTTTATTTCATTTTGAATTATTTAATTTGTGAATTCTCCTTAAAACGGACTAAAATGGATATTCATATGCTCAGTTGACAGATATATCACACATATATAATACATACAGACATGAGCTAAAATTGAAAATTTTGTAATATTCAGTGCTCTAGTTTAATTGGAGGAAGCATCTCAAAAAGCAGTGGAGTAAAAAAAAAATTCTGAGATCCGAGTTATTAAGTCTGTAAGGGTGTTTTAACACATGGTGCCCTAAAACCAACTGGTTTGGGAGTCACTGACCCAAAGCTCGTTACATGGATCGAAGATGCTGGAAAAATATATATATCTGAAGTGTGAGTGATTAAGTCTGTAGGGGTGTCTTAACACATGGTGCCCTAAAGCCAACTGGTTTGTGAGTCACCGACCTAACACTCGCTACATAGACGGAAGATATTGTATATAAATAAGAAAATAGAAAAAAAATCAAAGAAAAAATCGGAAAAATCAGAAAAATTATTCCATTGCTGCAAAAAGATGTGAATTCTGATAAAATTTTAGGACAAAAATATTACTCTCTTATCAACTACACTTGTGACTGTTGTGGGCAAAATGAGTTGTTTAATATTTTGTTGGCTGTATATATGAAGAATGGTAAAAATAATCGGAGAATTTACTTATTCAGTAATTTAGAAAGAAAGAAAACAACTAGTAACTTGGAGTAGAAGTTTCACCTGATTAGTCACTAACTTCTTTATTCTCTTTTCTCTTGTCTTTTTGCTTTTGTGTGCATTAGTTTTATTATCTTTTTACTTTTGTAAAACGTTTGTGGGTATCGTTGCTGTAAGCCCTCACGAGACTATAACTCGTCCATTAGGGACACCTAGGGGTTTAAAGGCTTGTTGCATACGCTAAATGCAACTGTGATCCCTACGAAAGTGGCTTAGTTTAATTTTAATTATTTCTTGTATTTTATTTTGTTGTTTTTCTCGAGGACTAGCAAAATGTTAGGTTTGGGGGTGTGATGAGCGGAAAATATATCAATATTTACCGCCCCTTTAACTTAATATTTTGTTTAGTTTCTCGGGTTTGATGAACGTTTTGATGTATTTTATTTTATTTTGCAGATAAAATAATATCGGGTCTCAATGAAATCATTTAGGATGAAATATGGGTCAAATAAGGGCAATTATTGGACTTGATATTTTAATTTTGGAGATTGGAAACTTGAAAGGGCGTTTTTGACGAAGTGCAGTTTTGGAAATTACAGTTTTGTGCATCTGTAGTATTTTGGGCATAACTTTTTACTCCTATATCGGATTGAGCTGATTCAAGTTCCAGATTAAAGAGGACTCAAAGATATACAGCTTTGAAAGAGAACATATTTTCGAATTCTGAATATTTCATGACCGAAATTGATGAACCATCCAGAAGTGTGTGATGTGTAATTATTAAAGTCATTATCAATCATTTTCAAAGCAAAATATAAATTAATAAATAATTAATAAAAATTATCAAATCACCACCAAACAAGATAAGCAATTAGTGGAGCAATTATGGATTTGGTGGAGTAATTAGTGGAGATTAATAATGGATTTGGTGGAGAATTGATGGAGGCAAAATTTTGCCTATAAATACCAAGCCATTTCATTTGTAAAATTCATACTTTCTTCTAAGGAATTCCTTAAGAATACTAAGAAGATTGTATCTTGTTTGTTTATTTACAGCTTTCAGTAATTATTTTCATTTTCGCACTTTCTTTTCTTTACTTTTCAGTTTTTACTTTCCGCAATTTACTTTTACGCATAGTACTTTTCTTTATTTAATTTTCAGTTTTTACTTTTCAGTAATGAGGAGGTAACTCACCTTTGCTGGGGTAAAAGGTAAAACTTTTATTACTAATATTTAGATTAATCTCCCTTAATTATAATATATAAACTAGTTAAAACCTGACTTAACGAGGATACCGCCATATTGGTCGGTTGGTAATTATTTAAATTGGTTTTAACCTGACTAAACTGGATACCGCCTGATTGGTCGGTTGGTAATTAATTATTAATTTGACTTAATCTGGATACCGCCTATATGGCTGGTTGTAATTATCATGCAAGTTAATATATTATATTAAGGAGATATCTAAAATAGAAGTAATAAAAGTGGATCCTTTTACCTCAGCATTTTCTTTTATTGTAATTTTACTTTATTTACTTTTCAGCAATTTACTTTTCAGCAATTTACTTTTCAGCAATTTACTTTTTAGCAATTTACTTTTCAGCAATTACTTTCATCATTTACTTTCAGCATTTAATTTTCAGTATTTTACTTTATGTCTTTTATTTTATTTAAGTTTTTTTTACTACTACCCGTAAATATGTGTCGTAACTAAGCCAATTATCTGGGGTTGTGATGAAATCCAATATCACCGGTTTATAAAGGGTTAAATTATAGTTTGGGTAATTTAAAGGTTTACTTATTAAGTCTTAAGCTTAATGTTTCTTGTTGTCTGATCACCAATAAGATTGATGTGGTAAATCTAAAATGAACTAGACATATGGATTTTAGGTTTCAGCCTTAGACTTAATAGCCCACGATCTTCCTTGAGGATAGATAACCCTTAATAGATTTCCTTACAGGATAGACATATACGTGTCGGGCGGGGGTAGCCATAATTGGAACTTAAACTTAATGAATCCAGATAATTTGGTTGACATAGACATATAGTTCAATTGGGTTAAACTGGGTATTTGCGTCTGACCATCGACATAGGCTTTTGCATAATTTAGTGTTCCAGGTTAGTAAACCGATTTATTACACAACATAAAATAATCACTTCATCTTTAAAATGATATTGGAAGAAATCACAACCCTAGATAGTTTTTAATATTGAATTTCTTAAAACCTACTTTCGAACAATTTTATTTACTTGTTTTTAAATTTAGAATCGTCACCATTTCAAATCAATCAAACAACCTGTTAGATACTAGTAATCATTTGACTTCATAAAATTAATAGATTAGATATTAAGTCTTCGTGGGATCGATATTTTTATATTACTTGAACGACGTGCGCTTGCGTTATACGTGTGTGTTTACGCCGATCAACCCAACCACTAAAGCCAATAGTAAGGGGCCAAGCACATTATGATCGGTAACCGACCACTCCAGACCGGATGGTCGGGCATTATCAGATCGATAGCAACATTCTCAGTTCAAAAGACCATCGTGACCGACCTCATGAAGACCGAGAATATGGCGAGATATGCTCCAGAAGATAAGACATCTTATTCCTACGGATAAGAAGATAAGTTATCCCACTTTCATGGGGAAAAGTTGATAAGTCAGTGTCCTAATAGGAAAAAGGAAGTGAAGGTAGTTTCAATTAGGAATCCTTATGGGAAAAGAAAAACTGTTTCTTTGCTAATATAAATAGGAGGGGAAAGCGTGCTTATAAGGAGAAAAAAAAGAGAGTAAAGAGTTGAGAGTTGAGAGTTGAGAGTTAAGAGTTGAGAAGAGAACAAGAGAGAAATAGACTTGTAAACACAAAACAGATCAGAGAAACATATTTCGGTAATAAAACATTGTTCGTTCTGTGCCCATGGATGTAGGTTGGATCTGATCCACCGAACCACGTTAAACCTCTTTTGTTGATTGGTGTATTTATCTATCTTTTGTCAAATTTGCTTTTGGTTTCCCATAAACAAAACAAATTCACAGTTGAAGGAGGATCGTCTCGGGAGTACAAAACCCTTATTGCCCCTGAGACCAAAATCAGCCGTCAACAATACATATTGAAAATAAATTTTCACAACAACCTACGATAAATCTATAACATTGTGTGGCCGCTCCAGAGACAATATAAAGCACTCGTTCACTACCTGCTCCACCGATATCAAATTTATCATTTGACTGTACTAAATCTTTCATAGGCTGAGGGAAATACTATTATTCTTGCAAAAAATAGGGAAAAACAAAATGAACATCATCCCAAACATATCAAAGATTTTGGTGAGATTTAATGACCACCACAAAAGGGTGGACCAAGAACCACCACATAAGGTGAGCAACCAACCAACACAAAAATGGAACCACATATCTGAAATCTGAGTGTTTAGAAAACAAAACAAAAACCAAGAAAATCAGGAGTGAAGAGAGCCACTGGTCTAGAAAAGGTGAGGAAGGAAGAAAAATTGGGAGATTGAGAATAAGAAAAGAAAATAGAAGAGAAAATGGGCGAGATGGAGGGATTAAGGAGGAGAAAACCAAATAAAGTTTTTTCCCACTATATGAAGTCAGTTACATGGATCTTTTGATGTCATAGTGTTCTAACTGAAATCATTAATCCATCAAGCTCCATAGAACTTAGGTCTCTTTTATGGTTTCTATTCATGTTAACGTAGTCTTTCCCCTTCCTCGCTTGGCATATGGCAGCACCATTTGCTCTCATTTTCTCACGAGATCACTTAAAGGCATATGTTAAATATATCCAAACCACCTTAGCATTGTTTAATCATATTCTCATCAATCGATGCTACCCTTAATTTCTTCCTAATTACTTCATTTATAACTATGTCTTTCTTACTCCACTCACACATCCATCTGAACATTCTCATTTCAGCTACCTCATCTTTTTGGCATGTTGATGTTTTATTGTCTAACATTCTATTCCATAAAATATTACAGGTCTCACAGTGGTCCTATAAAATTTGCCTTTAAGTTTTAAAGGGATGATGCGATCGCATAAGACTCCAGACGCACATCTCTATTTCCTCCAACCAGATTGAATTCTATGTGTAACATCTCGATCGACTTCTCATTCTTTTTGGATGATGGTCCTAGCGTACTTAAAACACTCGCTACTTGAGATTGGTTGTCGCCAATTTTTATTTTTCTCGTATTGCCTCTAAGAACTTTATTAAACTCACACACCATGTATTCAATTTTTAACCTACTTAATCAGAGGCCTTTAGCTTCTAAGGTTTTTCTCCATATCTCAAGTTTAGCCTCTATACCATCTTTATACTCATCCACCAACACTATATCATTAGCAAATAGCATACACAATTTCACTTCATCTTGGATATCCTTAGTAATTACATCCATCACCAAAGCAAAAAGATAAGGGTTCAGTGTAGAATCTTGCTGCAAACCGATGATAATAGGAAAATGCCTTGTTATTTCTCATTGAGCCTTCATACATATCTTTTATGTCTTGAATATAAGTAACACATACTCCTTTCTTTTCTAGTTCTCAAAAGAATTTCCTTTGATAGTCTAGAGTATATTTTTTCTAGATCTATAAATATCATATGGGATTAAGGAGGAGTAAATAGAAAAAAAAGAGGAAAAAAATGGGAAAAAGGAAACGAAAGTATGAAGAGGGAGAGAGAAGAATATAGAGAGTGTGTATGATGAGGGTTGATTAGATTTACCACTGATCTTAACCCCGGTGTGGTTGACGACTAGAGCTGCTATTAGGGTTTTCTTTTATTTACTATAGGGATAGAATTTTTTTAAGAGGTTGCTAAATCATACATTTTGTTGAAGTCCATATTCAAAGCAAAGGCTTCTAGTAGTTGCATTTATTATGAGTTTTGATTTTTGTTCTGAAACAAGGGCATGCCAAGTATAAAATGAGAATTTGTATTAAAATTAGTGTCTGATATTTTAACCAATAGTAATGATATAGATTATGTGTTGGAGTTGGTGCTTGGAGTTCCAATACGAATTGTACATTTTATTATTTATTAATAAAATAACTACATTTTCATTTCATACCTTATTAATGGTATTGTCATTATGCGTATTAAATTGATATATAGATATACTAAGAATGACATCGACCTTAGAATAGTCTTGTAGTAATACTGGACACTCAGGTGGTCAGACATTGGGATAAGTATTACTATTGTAAATTATTCTTAAAGTATATATATTCATAGTCGTTGCTTTTGGAATATGGTCGAATTCCTATAACCTAGAAGACTAGCACATGTCATTTATTGGAATTGGAATTCCAATGGTTTAACCCGATGTACCATGAGTTTTGGAAACACGTATAGACGTGTGGGTATTGGTTGGACCGAATACTGAATGACTCACATGTGATTCCTAATAGTTAGAAGTATACACCAACGTCAATAGGAATCTCCTCGAGTCGAGTAGAATATGTAATCCTTTGATTATATGATATCATTGATTTTGTGTGAGATCCTCCACACTTTGATGTCATGTATGTCAGAAACATTTCATGGTCTGCTCTCTAGATGTTCGTTGGATGTGGACCGATGTACTCAGTAATCAAGTGCGAAGCAAGATAGGATCCGTCGGCCCGTATGTGTACCATAAGAGGTTTAGGTATCCATGTGAGTAAGTCACGATTCTTAAGACATTGGTCAAATCTGATCACCTATGGTGGATCGCATCAGTTGTAAAGAGTTGTGGACATGTCGACATGAGATGTGCGCCTTAGAAACTTGACGGTGTATTCTATATTTCCTAAGCACAACTCGGATAGCCTACGACGGTGGGACTGTTAAACATATGTGATGACCTCGACTTGTAAGTTCAGAAAGATCGTTCGTGTTCTTCGCGAATTCGAAGGTGGCTGAATTACGTACGTATTAGTTAGGCTTATATGACGAACATGTCTGAACTTTGAGAGTCCCACAATATGAAGTGTACTCGTTGGGCACTTGGGTAGCGGATTAATTTTGATAAAAGATAATATTCAATATTATAATTATCGACTAAGATAATCAAGTGTTATTGGATAACATTGATTATTTACTTTGACCTAATTGGATTAATTCAATAATTACACAATGACTTAATTGTAAAATCATAATTGTCTCTACCATTTGTGGATATTATGGTAAATTGTAAGTATGTAATAATATATGGTTTTGGCTTGATTTAATTGGATTAAATCAAAGTGGCAAATATTGAATTAATCTATTTCCTAATCCTTGTCTTGATTTAATTGGATTAAATCAAAGTGGTAAACAATGGAAACTAGTCACACCTAATTATATATATTTGGACAAATTAGATTAAGTACACCTAAAAGTTAATTACAACTTTTATTAATTAAAAATTATCTAAGTTTTGCTATAAATAGCAAGCTTTATGAAGGTTTTAATTAAGCAAAGCAAAAGCTTGAGAAAGCTAAATACAAGTAAGAATTAAAGAAATTAGCATAAGTTAGAGAAGTGTTTAGAAAAATTTTGTGAGGTCTCTACAACATTTCATCTATGAGAAATCAAGATTGGATCTTGGGGTGGAGTTTGCTATCATTGGAATCAAGATTGGATCTTTGATTCAAGCTTACTAATCCTTGGAAGTTCTCCAAACATTTAAACAAAGAGAATAGATTGGATCTTTAAATCAACCTTGCTAGGTAATTTTGATCTTCTCCAAAAGCTATATTTTTCATTAGTGAGGCATATAGTGTTGAATTATGTATTAGATATATAATGTTGAAATTAGGCTAATTAGTTGTGTTTGGATGCTTTGGAAGTATAAACATAATATGCTTGTAATTGGGTCAAAATATTTATGTTAGACATAGACATAAAATTAGAGTTTGGAACTCTAGATAATAGCTTAAAACTAAGGCTATCATTCTAGAATCACTTGACCACCTTTGGGTGACCTAGAATTGTTCACGAGTCATTTCATTGTGGGATTCTTATTTGGTTTGTATTTTTGATTCAAAATTTACGCAAGTGCGTATTTAGAATAAATTTATGTTTCTGTAAAAATATTTGATATTTTGAAAAACTTGATTTTTGTTCTATAACATGTATTGATGTTGGTTTTGATGTTAAAATTAATTTTGAGTGTTTTGAGTGTGTTTACGGAAGGTTAGAAGCAATTAGGTTTGAAAACCCTATTGTCTTTAGCTCTCTATTTCAAGAGAGCTGAAGGGCTGAGTAATAATGAAATAAAATAAAAAAAATATTGATGCCCAGTGCGCGTGCACACTGTAGCTCGTTTTTGAGCTTCCGGACTCCGATTCAACCCCGATTTTTCCTATACACTCGTAATGGAATATAATATTCATTAAATTATTTAAAATTACACCCATATTTGATATCCACAGATTAGACCCACTTCCATTGCGCGAGGAACCGATTTGACCATAAGGGTTCCACATCCGTCCTAACACCATGAAGATTATTTTTTTTAAACGTTAGAAACCTCGCTGACAAATACTCGACCCAAGCTTAAGTAGAGCAGGTAAAACCCTCAACTGCCTCAAACTCTTACAAGAAATGCACCCCCTGGACTCGAAATCAGGACCTGGCAACCAAGTTCTAAGCTATTTGCCACCAAGCCACTAGGGGTGAGCAAAACCGGTTACGGTTATGGTTTTGCGTGGAACCGCAACCTATCCGGAAAAAATCAATTCCTAATTAAGTGGAACCAAAACCTACCCAATTAAATATGGTACCTTATTAATCGGTTCCAATTCGATTTCTCGTGGGACCGGAACCTACCTAATTAAATAGGGTACCCTATTAATTTGGTCCAATTAGATTCTGCGTGAAACCGGAACCTACCCAATTAAATAGGATACCCTATTAATCGGTTCCAATTCGATTATGGTCATGTTCTAATTTACCCTATTTATTTTTTATTGTCAAATTTTGAAAATATAATTATTTCTCACACTTGAATATTACATAATATTCTTGGCAACTATCCATACAGAAATAAAATAATAAATAAAACAGCATATTGCATAATATGTTTGACTCAATACATAATATTCTTGTAGGAAGTGTCTGGATTTAAATTGGATTTTAATTGGGTTATGAAATTGAGTTTTAATTGGGTTTAAATTGGGTTTTAATTGGGTTTAAATTGGGTTTTAAAACTAATTATGAAATTGGGTTTAAATTGGGCTTTAATTTGAGTTATGAAATTGGATTTAAATTGGATTTTAAATCTGGTTATGAAATTTAGTTTAAATTGAGTTTTAATTTGGTTCTGAAATTGGTTTTAAATTCGATTCCCAAAACAGGTTCCGGTTTCGTCCATAACAGAACTGAAATCGTAACGTTTAAATTAGATTCTTTCATTTTGGAACCAGAACCGGTCCGATTCCAATCGGTTCCGATTCCAAATCCGAAAAATCGATCAGGTTCCAATCGTCTACCCAGAATTGGTGCTCAGCCCTACAAGCCACACCCTTTGGGGCTGACCATAGAGACCATAGAGATTAAACGATGACTAAACAGGGACAAAATCACTATCAAAATAATATAATTTTACTCTTTTTTATTTATCATCAAAACAATGTTATTTTTAGGGGTGGGCGCGGTTCGGTTTTTAGCAAAAACCGAACCAAACTATATTTTACGGTCCGATTTTTTTACCTCTCAAACCAAACCATTAAATAACGGTTTGGTTCGGATTGAAATTTTTTAAACCAACGGTTTACGGATTGGTTCGGTTCGGTTTACGAATTATTCTACTTAAAAAAAATTCATCCACTTAAGTGAAGACAAAAAAAAAAAAAAAAATTAGTCTAGCGAACAAATAGTATAAAGTGCTACGGTGTAAGCTGTGACTCTAGAGAACACATGCACTCAATAGATGATTGAAAAATGAGGCACAATTAATTCTTGTATTTTTTTAAAAATTACCTCGAATAATGATGCTACCATCATTATAATTAAGAGACAAATCCAACAGCTTACTTTCATGAATAAATCATAAAACAAAAAATTTAAGAATAAAATTATTAACAAATAAATTTAAGAATAAAAGTATTAATAAGAAAATATATTAACAAAAAAATTAAGAATAAAAGTATTAACATACTAATAAAAAGAAAACATAAAGTAAAATTAAAAGAAAAATGCAAATCTTTTTATAAAAATATATAATTTTTTAATTATAACGGTTCGGTTCGGTTTAACAGGTGCGGTTCGGTTTAGCATCTGAACCGAACCGTAAATCGTTTGGGGTGGGCCAATCTAAACCGCAAACCGAACCGTTAGAAAAAAAACCGTAAATTCGTTCCGGTTTGGTTTTGTTTGCGGTTTGATACGGTTCGGTCGGTTTTTTTGCCCACCCCTAGTTATTTTGATGAAAATTTTATCTCCATTTAGTCTTGATTTAGTTTCTTTATCATTTTCCTTTAACCATATTGATTAAAAGTAAACCATGGATTAACTATTGGACAGTTCATATTTTGGTAGTTATATATGTTGATAGTGGTTTTTTACAACACCTACTGCAAGGAAAATTAGAGCATAAGGAGCCTGAGGCCGAGGTAGCATGATGAACCCGAGGACCTAAGAGTACGATGAAGACATGAGAAGAGCATGAGCCCGATCCATATGTACAAGTGAGGTGCTCTCCCCAAGGGGCTGACCATATGTGCAAGTGAGGTGTTTTACTTGAGGGGATCTTCTGTGATGAAGTGATTGTAGTCCCGACCCGACCACTTTGAAGATAAGATTAAGGTTGCTCTAGGGGAAAGACATGATCAAAGGAGGAGCATGACTAAAGGAGGAGCACGACAATAAAATGAGCATGACTAGAGGAGAACATGACCAAATAAGGAACATGACCAGAGGAGGAGCGTGACTTGAGGAGGACATGTTAGAGGATGAGCATGACCATATGAGGAGCATGATCGGAGAATGAGCATAACTAGAGGATTAGTATGAGCCGAGGAGGTTCATGAAGTATGGCGCGATGAGGTTCATGAAGTATGACCCAATGAGGTTCATGAAGAATATGACTTGAGAAGGTTGGGTGAGGTGATACACAAGCAGCTCAAGCAGCAAGACGTATGCCTACCTGGAAAATGGGTACATCCAGAAGGATAATAATGAAGTTGATAAAGCAATGGTTCACATGAAGCCATGAAACCTATCAATCGCCATAGGTCGGTGCAGTGACAGGATAGCTAGCAGGCAGCCGCCATAGACCGGTGCAAGTGGCAGGACATCTAGCATATTGGATTGGCTGAGAAAGTGGTGGAAGCAATGACTCAATGGTAGTAATGATGATTAAGTGACGTAGGATAACGTCAAGGTCGGTTGTAATAGTGGTTTTGAGAGCCTATATAAAGGGGATGAAGTCATTTGAGATAGGGGGATTCTTTGAAATTATATTCACAACTCTTGTAATTTGAGAGCAAACAGTGATAGAGAGAGAAAATGAGTGGTGTACCCGACCGCACCGAGGGAAGTAGCTCAAGCTAGTGATGACCCGACCAGTTTTATGGGGCTAGTCATGACTCGACCATATTTTATGTTGTTTATCCCCCTTTATCACCCCGGATCGGTCATCACCCGAGGACAATAAATTATATTACATTTCTCCCGTGAACGTAGGTTAAAGCCACTTTCCGCCGAACTAAGTAAATATATGTGTTTAATTTTATCTTCTTATCAAATTTGTGTAGTTCCCACTAACCAAATAAATTCATTATTCGATGGAAGTTTATTCGAGGATGAATTCTCTATTTTACTCTTCGAATGAAAAATAATCGTCAACAATATACATAACAAATGATGATTTGAGGTAGGATCAAAACAGCACAATGCACTGCATTCCATTAAAATTTAGTAATGAGATACATAACTTTCTAACTTTTTGTTACTTTAATTACCTACCCCATTTTTCTTTTATCTTCTCTTTAAGAAAGAACGAATGATCAATTACTAGCTATAATTTTGGTCTTGAGATGAGCTAGCTTTTATGGTCTTGTGGCATATATTATGTCTCCGTCATAAACAAATTCTTAAAATGAAATTTATATTAATAAATGATAAAAATATAAAAATCATATTATACATTTAAAAATTAATTTTTTTTTAAATATTAAATTCTAATTTTCAATCAAATTTTAAAACCTAATCAACCGCCTCTATGATTATTCCTAAGACTACGTCTGGGCATATTCATGGCTATTCACATCAAACTACGGAGACATTACTCGCATTCCATTAAAATGATAGCTCAATAAAGATGCCTAAAATCATTACATGCCCCCAACATTTCATGAAAAATGTAAGCAAAATTAGATATGGTAATTCTACCCGGATCCAGAAGATTTGGAAAGATCCGGGTCTGTAATATATTTTTACGGACTCGGATCTTGATTTAAAAGACCCGTACTGGATTTCAGGTCCGGACCCGAGTTCAAATAATTCCGAATTCGAATTTAAAAAAATTTTAAAAAAATTTTAGGATACTTTATGAAGTTAATTAATAATTTTTACATGAATCCGTTAATTTTAATTATATTTTAGTGAATTTAAGTTGTTATATATTTTAGTGAATTTCAATTTATAATAATTTAGGATTTTTCATTACGTTAATTGATAAATTAAATTTTATTTTTATACAGATCCTGAATCCGAATCTAGATATACCCGGATCCGCATCGGGAATACCCAGATCTAAAATCCGGATAATTTTTTTCAAGTCCGAATCCGAACCCGGAAAGTGAAAATCATTTCCTGCACCATGAAATGGTATTTCTCCCATTTGAAGTAATGTGTGATGCCAATGATTTTGCTGTAGGTACAATTTTGGGACAACGTAAAGAAAAAGTTTTTCACACCATTTACTACGCCAGCAAAACTTTGAATGAAGCACAACTCAACTACACAACAACTGAAAAGGAGTTGCTCGCAGTTGTGTTTGCTTTTGATAAATTCTGCTTCTATTTACTGGGTCTCAAAGTGATGGTCTACATAGATCATTCAACAATCAAATAGCTGATCGCAAAGAAAGATGTCAAGCCCAGATTGATCCGTTGGATGCTTCTACTACAAGAATTTGATGTGGAGATCCGAGGCAGGAATGGGACAGAAAATCAAGTGGCAGATCACTTATCGAGGCTCGAAAATGGAGGTACAACTGATAATGAACTGACAATCAAAGAAACTTTTTCAGATTAACAGTTGTTTGCCATTAAGCAACAAGAAATCCCATAATATGCTGACTATGTGAACTACATAGTATCGAGGAAATGGCCATTGGAATGGACACATCAGCAAAGAAATAAATTCTTCAAAGAAGTCAAACATTATGTCTGGGATGAGTCATACATATTCAAACATTGTGATGATCAGTTATTAAGGCGTTGTGTACCACATGAGGAGGTCAATAGTGTCCTGCAGCATTGTCATTCATCACCATATGACGGTCACTTCAGTGGAAACAAAACTGCAGCCAAAGTCCTGCAATCAGGTTTATTCTGGCCCACTCTGTTTAAAGATGCTCACTTATTTGTTCTTCAATGTGACAGATGCCAGACAACGGAAAATATTTCGAGGAGAAATGAAGGACCTCTTCAAAGCATTCTTGAAGTCAAAATATTTGATGTATGGGGGATTGATTTTATGGGACCCTTTGTTCCATCATATGGAAACTTGTACATCCCGGTTGCAGTAGACTATGTCTCCTAATGGGTTGAAGAAACAACACTACCATCGAACGATTCCAAAGTGGTTTTGCATTTTCTCAAGAAAAATATTTTCACTCGCTTTGGAACACCTCGGGAAATCATCAGTGATGGTGGAACACATTTCTGCAACAAGTATTTTGATGCACTCATATCCAAATACGGAGTTACTCACAAAATTGCCACTGCTTACCATCCGCAATCAAGTGGTCAGGTTAAAGTTTCCAACAGAGAAATCAAAAGAATCCCGGAGAGAACTGTTTGTTCAAAGAGGAATGACTGGTCCAGAAAATTGGATGATGTATTATGGGTCTACCGGACAGCTTTCAAGACACCCATTGGAATGTCTCCTTATCGTCTGGTGTATGGAAAGGCATGCCATTTTCCTATGGAGCTCGAACATAAAGCGTATTGGGCACTAACAAAGTTGAACCTTGATTTGCAAAAAGCAGGGGAGAAACGGCTCTTACAACTGAATGAATTAGAGGAATTTTATCTCCATGCTTATGAGAATGCCAAACTGTATAAAGAAAAGACCAAGAAGTGCCATGATCATAAAATAGTGCGCAGACATCTGGAACCAGGGCAGCGGATATTGTTATACAACTCAAGGTTGAAACTTTTCCATAGAAAGCTGAAATCAAGGTGGTCAGGTCCATTTGTGATCACCCAAAGTGTTACCATACGGAGCTGTTGAGCTACATGACCTCAACTCCAATGATACATTCAAAGTCAACAGCCAACGTGTCCAGCATTATTGGGGAGAATCATTTGAGCGACACAAAAGAGAGTCTCACATTGGCAGATCCAGCCTAACGTTCGAAAAATTATGTCTGGCTGAAGACGTTAAACCTAGCGCTAGTAGGGAGGCAACCCAAACATTCTGTATATATTGTGATATTGTGTGCTTTTTTGTGTGTTTTATTTTGTAGGTAAAGTTAAGATGGAAGAAACTCTCGAAAAACTCCCTCAAAACTCTCTAATGAAAGTCTACAAAGAACGCATTGAAAGAATGAGACTTATGATGATCAAAGGTATTCTTAGTGATATTCGTTGGATAATTGATGCATGAGTTCGCTTGGCAGATGAGTCATCTGACTCTTTCATTTCATTTCTGTCTGGTTTAGGAAAAATCACCTATGCTAGGAAAAGAAGAGCTAAACGATTAGGTGTTTGTTATAAATGTGCACGTTGTACATGCAATACTCGTTGTCGTTCTTTAGGAATGGTGTCTGATAATCGCGAAGATAAAATAAAATTCATTAGGGATGACTTGAGTAAGGAGTCTTTAAATGATATATCATTGACTCTTGAGACGCATTCCAGTGGATATATTCATCATGCAATTCGCAATTTACATACACAGTTTCGAAAAGAAAGACAATAATTGAGTCTCGGGAATCTGACTTTAAAAGACCATATTTGCCAATTTATAAGAAAATTGGATGGGAAGCTTGTCCCTGACCCATAGAGGTCATTCAAGCCGTTACTGGAGGAAGATTTGAGCCACAATCATGGCTCCCTGTACATATTTTTGTTTCAATAATTGTGATTTATTTTGTTATTTACTTTTATTTTAGCCGAAAAGATCCAGATTTTGACATTCACGGTTTATTTTATTGTTCAGCTAATAATTGTCAATTGGCAGGTACTAGTGCTATTATTACTCACCCTTTTTCAGGATCTATAAATTCATCTCGTCATAGCTCTCTTCAACACATCCAGATTTGAGAGAGTAATAATAATAAAAAAAAAATGGAGGCAACTTCAAGAAGATGAGTTGTTAACATATGTGTGTTCTGTGGGACTAGTTCTGGATCTAAACCAAAATTTGTTGAGGCAGCAAAAGAATTGGGTAGAGTCATGGCTGAGAAGAATATGCACTTAGTATATGGCGGCGACAATCTTGGACTAATGGGTTACGTTTCAAAGGCCGTACAGGAATGAGGTAGTCAAGTTTTGGGAATCATTCCAAAACCTTTGGTAGACGCAAATCTTATCGGACAATCAAACGAAGAGGAATGCATTGTGTCAAGTATGTCTAAACGACTTGTTGAAATGATTAATCGTTCTGATGCTTTTATTGCTTTGCCAGGTGGCTTGGGCACGATGGAGAAAATTTTTACAGTGTTATCTTGGGCGAACTTGAACATACATCATAAACCAATTAGACTGTTTAATGTTGATGGATTTTTTGACTTTCTTTTTGTGTTTCTTGAAGATGCCAGGAGAAATGGGTTCCTTTCAAAACCCATAAAAGATATCCTCTTCACTACCAGAACAGCCAATAATTTAATTGACCAACTTTTGACGTTTGAACCAAATATTGACCATATCCTTTCCAAGTTGAACTGGTCTGATGATCGTGGTAAGAAGCGTTGGATAAATCTGGATCTTAACCTTTAGTTTTCTTTTTAGATTTAGATACAATTGACAATTCCACGCTAACCAGGTACTATCTTCTAAACTTTTCTTCTTCTTTTTAAGACATTGGGGATAATGTGTCAATTAGGTTTTAGGGATGGGATAATTGACTAGTATCTTGTTTTTATTTTTTTCTGTGTGTTTATATATAATAAAAAAAACAAAAAATTGTTTTGATTTTTAAGTTTTTTACTTTACTAACTAAGTGGAATTGTGTTTTGAGATAACTGAGTAAAGAGTTTCCACTCCTGAGACGTATCTAAGTTTGATTCATAACAAGTTAATTTTTGTTTATTTCCTTTTGAATTATTTAAATTCGTGAATTCTCCATAATATTGATTAATTTTGATCTTCATATACTCATTTGACAGGTATTATCAACATATATGGTAACATACAGACATGGGTCTTAAGTGAAAATTTTGTAAAATTCAGTGCTCTGGTTATTGGAAATAGCACCTAAAAGCGATGGAATAAAAAATAATTAAAAAAATTAAAAAAATATTATATATAAATAATTAACCTTGCTCTTACTTAGTAACCGGACATCTTGTCTCAGTAAGTAGTGATTGTTCGCGTCAAACGGTAGAGCCTGAGTTAATAATTAAGTTTCTACTTAGTAATTGGACGTCTTGCCTCAGTAAGCAGTGATTGTTCACGTCAAACGGTAGAACTTTTAACATCTGAGATCCGGGCAATTAAGTCCGTAGGGGTGTCTTAACACCTAGTGCCCTAAAGCCAATTAGTTTGGGAGTCACTGGCCCAAAGCTCGTTACAAGGATTGAAGATGCTGTAAAAAAAAGTTAAAAAGGAAAAAATTTCATTGCCAAAAAGGTGTGAATTCCAATATAACTTTAAGACAAAAATATTACTATACTTTTCAATTATACTTCTGAATATTGTGGGCACAATGAGTTGATTAATACCTTGTTGGTTGTGTATAAGGATAATGGTAAAAAGTATAGAGAATTTACTTATTTAGTAATTTAGAAAGAAAGAAAACAACAACTATTAACTTGAATAAGAATTTCACTTTTTAACTTGTTTATTTATTTTTTTTTTTTGTGATTTATTGTACATTTGATTGACATTTGTGGGTATAGTCGCTGTAAGCCCTCACGAGACTATAACTCGTCCACTATGGACACCTAGGGGTTTAAAGGCTTGTTGCATACCCTAAATGCAACAATGATCCCTACGAAAGTGGCTTAGGTTAATTTATTTTAAAGTTGTTTATTTCATTTTGTTTCGTTGTTTTGCTCGAGGACTAGCAAAATGTTAGGTTTGGGGGTGTGATGAGCGGAAAATATATCAACATTTACCGCCCTTTCTTACTTAATATTTTGTATAGTTTCTCGAGTTTTATGAACGTTTTATCTAACAGATAAAATAAAATCAGGACTCAATAGAATCAATCAGGATGGAATATGGAACAAATAAGGGTAAAAAATGGACTTGACATTTGAATTTTGGAGGTTGGAAACTTGAAATGGCGTTCTAACGAAGTAAAATTTCAACTTTGCGCAATTTTCATATTTTGGCCTTAGCTTTTTACTCCGATATCGGATTGAGTTGATTCAGGTTACAGATGAAAGAAGACTCATATATCTACAACTTTGATGTTTATAATAATTTCGAATTTTGAAGTTTTTAATACTGAAATTGATTAATATTCCAAAGTGTGTCATGTGTAATTATTAAAGTCATGTTTGGTGGCATGTTTGGTGGAGAAATTGGTGGAAGCCTTTATATTTGCCTATCAATAACATACCAAATTTGATGTAAAACTCATACTTTCTTCTCAGGAATTTCTTAGAATACTTAGAAAAGATTATCTTGTTTGTTTAATTTTAATTTTCTTGTATTTAATTTTCATTTTAGTAATAAAACTTTGTTTGTTTTACTTAAAGCATGAGTAGGTAAATTCTTTCTGCTGGGGTGAAATGTAACATCCTCGATCTGGAAGATGTTACCGGCAGGGAATATGCCATATTATTCCTCTAAACCTCTGACTTTTGACTGTGAAAAATACTGATACTCTTTTCAAATGTAATCTCTCATACGAAACTAATGCCCGAAACTATGACAAAATACAAAATAGTTCCCATACGATTAAATATACAAACATCAACTATCTCAAAAATTCTATACATGAATACTTATACACAATTTTAACATACGACTGTCTGGACTAGACCTTACTTAACTCGACTGACTCAAACTTTGACTGGTGGACTCAGACCCTCTGGTGACTGCCATCAGTATCCGTCCTCCCGAGCTCGTCCTCCAGAAATACCTACAAAATAAATAAATTGGGAGTGGGGGGTTAGATCATCATACGATCTAAGTGAGTGGACTATAAAACTCAAATACTGTAATAAAATCATTTGGTTCTTAATCAAAGTCCAGAAATAACTTTATCTGAAAAATCTTTTTCTGAAAAGTTCGTCTGATATCTCTTTTATAAAACTTATCTTTCTGAAATCTTCTTTTTGAAAACTGTTTCTAAAATTTGGACTCTGAAAGCTGTTTTCTGAAAACTGTTATCTGAAATCTAATATGTCTCTGAAAAACTTGACATATGGGGGCGTTACGTATCGCCGTCCCCCAAGACACTGAACTAGAACTGGGGGTGCGGATCTATGCTACCCTCTAAGCTTTGAAACTAGGATCTAGGGGCATCTATCATCCCTAATCCTGAACTAGGATCTGGGGGAGTTACGTATCGCCGTCCCCCCAGTCTTCTACATGTGCACATGTTCACTGTCCATCAATTCCATGTCTGTACAAGTTACATACTGATGTGGGTTTTTCCCCATGCCCCTAAAATCATAAAACATTTTCTAAAAACGTTACTTTCTCAGTAAAAATCTTAAATCATAAACTTTTTATGAAATGACTGTAATGATAATAAAAATATGGTCTAACGCCCTAAAGCGTAAAATAAGTTTGATATATATATATATATATATATATATATATATATATATATATAATATATATATATATATATATATATATAATAACAAAATGAAAATTAATTTAAAAGGGTAGTGTCCACTCACTGATTCGGAACTTGCCAGTGACGTCTTGCGATGGTTACGGAACCGCATCTCCTGATGATAATCTAGAATTAGCAAAATTCTTTAGTACCAAGGTTGCGAATTATATCCTTACTTAACAAAATATATTAGTTATTCATGATAACTCATCCTCTCTATGTTATTAATATTTTAGGATGGTCTAATAATTTTTACTACACTCGTTCAAAGATCTCACAAGCTACTTCGCAAAACTCCATATTATGCCCCCTTTCCAGAAAATTTCAGTGCACCAACACTGATTTTGAAAATTCGGTGCGCTTAATCGGAGTTGAATTTGGGGCTGAAATTTTAATAAAATACTCGCTTATGTGTCTATTTTATGTTGGTTTTTACGGATCGTGATTTAGATTTCAAGAACTAAAGTTATGGACTGAAGTTCAGGGGCTGTGCAACTGGAAAAACTGGGCACAGGGGCAGCAGATAGCTCGATTTCAAAAATTCGGTCCGGTCTCATCTTAAGTCCAAAAATTCTAAATTTTGGATATGTTACTACTCTATATATCTAGTTTATCCAGAAATTTACGCTTTATCAATCGGATATCACAAACTGGAATTACAATTAAATCTTTACCGCCTGTCCGAAAAGCATCCTAACCCAACACCGTTACTTAACTTTCTTATTTCACCTTCTCATTTAATTCTTCCAATCCAATGACCCCCCAACAGAATTCGCAATATTATAATCACTCTTCATAACCTATAAAACATGCTTAATTTCCTAATTTAAGAAATTACCTAACTTACTCAATTCATCACCAACACTTAAACACTCCTCCAACTTCAAAACTCATCCAATATCACCACTCAAACACAAACCATAAACATTAGTTACCAAGCATAATATCCTCAACAAATCATTTACAAATTAACCTCATTACAAGCTTATACTCTTAAAACACTTCTCCAAATTGCCTGCTTTCAACTATGTTAAAGTCAATTAACATTCCCAATTCTAGGGTTTATTGTGCGAATATGGGGCTTTTAATTCTTGCTCAAAACTGAAAATTGAAAAGATAGAAAGGGAGAAGAAGCTTACCAAGTTTGGAAATGAAGCTTGAATGCTCCAAAATGCTTTAAGAAATGGAGATTGGAAAGAAACTTGACATGAAGAGTTTTCCCTCATCACTCTCCACGTTTTTGTCTCTAGAAGAAGAGGGAATAGTGCCCTTTTTATAGGCAAAAGGTGGCTAATTTTTATTGGGAATGAATGGCCAAGATGATGCCACCTCACCAAGTTCTAGATCATCCACGAATTTCACTGTAGCAGAAACCAAATCTCGATTTTTGACCCACTTCTGATTCGAAATTGGAAAAATGTTCAACGCGAAGGTTGTAGGTCTCGAACTAAGCTTTCTGGCAATATAAAATTCATAAATATCGGAGTTCGAATGAGAAAGTTATGGTCTAAATACCCAGGGCTATCTGTATTGAGTCATAAAATAATTTCCGTATCGGAAATACGAGAAATTATCGAATGCCCGAAAAGTAATCCTCTTGAGTCCATATATGCTTAAACATGATTTTTATCATGAACATGTCTCAGATAACGTGATAGTCGTCGGTCTTTGGTAACACACAAGTCGCCCGAATTACCGTATGTTACATGAAAGGTGAACATTTTATTATTATAATTTAGATTAATCTCCCTTATTTTATAATATATAAATTATCTTAAAACTTGACTTAATTAGATACCGCCTTTATGATCAGTTGGACTTAATTAAATTAATTTTAACCTGACTTAATTGGATACCGCCTTTATGGTCGGTTGGAATTAAAATATAACTTAATCAGGATACTGCCTATATGGTCGGTTGGTAATATAATGTAAATTTATATATTATAATAAATGAGATTTCTAGATTTTAAATATTAAAAGTGGATCCCCAAACCCCAGTATTTATTTTCATTGTTGTAATTTTTTCTTTTTAGTTTTCAACTTATTGCATGGTATTTTATTTATTTATGTCTTTAGTAGTCCTAGGTATGTGTTGTAACTAAATACAATATCTAGGGTTGTGATGAATTCCAATATCAATGGTTTTATAAGTTGATTTGTCTTGTGTCTTGTGTAATGTTTTGGTTTATTTATTTAGTTTTAAACTTAATGCTTCTTGTTAATTGGCCACTAATAAGATTGATTTAGTAAACTTAAAATGAACTTGACGAAAGAATTTTTGGTTTCAGCATTAGACTCAATAGTTCACGATCCCACATTCACCTTAGAGATTTCCTTCCGGGATAGACATATACCCGTCGGGCGTGGGTAGCCATAATTGGAACTTAATCTTAATGAATTCAGAGTTTCTTAATTAACATAGACATATAGTTAATTGGGTTACTTGGGTATTTGCATCTGACCATCGACAAAGACTTTTGTATATCTTCGTGTTCCAGATTAATAAACCGATATATTACACAAACATAAGATAATCACTTCATCTTTAGAAGAATATTAGAAGGATTCACAACCCTAGATAGTTTCATAATATTGATTACTTTTTAGAATTTACTTTTACATTGTTTTAATTACTTGTCTTTAGTTAAAATCACTAACCAAACAACAATCAATTTTTAGATACTTGTAGAAATTTAACTTCAATAAATTAATAGCATAAATATTAAGTCATCGTGGGATCGATACATTTTATACTACTTGAACGATACGTGCGCTTGCGTAACGTGTGTGATTTCACCGATCAGACATGTTAGCTCTTCGTGAACAAGGTACTTACTTATTAGTAATTTCTTCTTTTTTCAGCCTGCGTAATGCAGTTTCTATTTTCTTTCATACAGAAAAAACCGAAGTTTTTAGTTCAATTTTTTTGTGAAAATATATCCAAATGCATTGCACTGAAACCAAAGTGAAGCAACAATGGCCATGAACGCTCACGCCGTTGAAATATTAAAAACTCAGTTGTTTTAGACTTTGATCCTGGTTTTAGGGAAGAAATAGCTTACTCAAATTGCTAAACTGCTGCGTTTTCAATTTCTATTAATTAAAATTTAAATATGCTTTTATTTGAAATAGAGATTCTGATTTTGTGCGTAATAAGTTTATTATTGGTATTTTAATTTTTTATGACAGTGAATGTTTGTATTTGGTTGATCATGTTGGGTTTTGTTGAACTATTTTTTTGTTTGTGTTATTTTGCTTCTACTTTGGTTGAACTATTGTTATTATAATTTGGTTAACTATTTTGGTACTTTGGTCGAACTATTTAGGTTATAATTTGCTTGAACTATTGTTATTGTAATTTTTTTTAAAAAAAAAAGACAACAACTTGTTTAAATAGATGAATAATTATTGGTTCCATTCCATATAATCCCAGTTCTAAAAAAGGTTACAATTTGATTCATGCTCATTCAAAAAAGAAAATATAGTAGTAAAGGTTGAGGCATCCCATCTAACCATGATGGAAAATATAGCATTGGAAATTCAGTGGAGGGTGACTTGGGCGGAAATGGCCTAGGAAAAGAATGTGTCATTGAACTAGATAGATTAGACATTGCTCATAATCTGATTAAAAGTTAGTTGGTTAGCATCATATAAGTAAAAAAAAAATCTATATGTGGTCCTTTCAAATCTTATAAATTCTTATGATATAAATCTTTTAAAATCCAATAAGTAAAAATTATTGATTAAAAAAAATGTAATAAAATCTTGTAAGTCATTACATTCTTAAATAATCTTTTAAAATCCACAGATTTATTTATCCATAAATAATTTTTTTAAATCTCAATTAAATACACCCCTAAATATGTGCCTAACACGAGATTATTCACATTTAACACATCAGATTCTACAACTACAGGAAAACATTTTGTTTTCTATGCACATTGGAGTCCCAAAAGAATTGTTGCTGCTTCCAATTTCTTGCTGACAATTCGTCAATTCCTGGATTGCTACTGTCATCTCTTTCTAGCACTGTCTCTTATAACCACTCTTACTTCCAGGGGTGAAGCCTCTGGTATTCCGATCATTTTCAATTTTTTTTCCAACGGTTAGTAATAAGTAAATAATAAAGATGTTCTTAAGGGGCGTGGTTTGGTGGTGTAGGACTCAAAATCTGATCTTTAGGTCTTAGGTTTGAATCCAGAGAGTGCGTTTCTTGCAAGAGACTTGACAGCCGAGGATTTTACCTGCTCCTCTTAAGCCCAGAAAGGATGATTTGGCGGCGGGATTTCCAACGATTTCAAAAAAATAATAAAAAAATAGAGATATTATCCTATATTTATAAATTAAATCTTAAAAAATTACAAAATTCCTACCTTAGAGAATCTCTTGACTCTGTCCCTGCATAGTCCTCCTTTACCTCTGTCATGGCTCCAAGATATGGGTGACAATTTAGATTAAGATTCGTTTATCGTTCGATTCGATTTGCTTTAAAGGGAAAAAAGATTGAAAAAATGGGTTCGTTTAATAAATGGTTCAATTCGATTCGATTTGTTTATTAAACGAATCGAATATGAATTTAAACTCATTGATTCGTTTATTCATTTAGGATTCATTTTATTATTTTCTTTTAATAGATATTGTTATTTTTCAATTAAGATTCGTGAAGTTATGACTAATTACTATAGAAAAAATAATATTGTTGATATTTGGTGAGCCATTTTTAACAAATATATTAATTACGTATTTCATTTGTTTATATTTATGAAGAATTAATATAAATAAATTATGATAATTTTTATCATTGAATAATATCATGACTAAACAAATATTGGTATTCAATTCATTTAGAAACAAATCGAATATGAAATATGAATCATGATATTAGGATTCGTTTAGTAAACGAATCGAATATGAATCCATCACATTTTGATTCGATTCGTCTAAAAGTCGATACAAATTTAATTCGTCAATTCGTTTTACCACCCCTACTCCAAAATGTATCCACATTGGCCTTAAACCACTGTCATTTCCTTGAGTACTTACAGAGAAATTGCATGCTCAGCAATTTTTTCTCCCCCCAAGCACCTATGGCAGATGCTCACCTCAACTACCCTTTTGTTTTTTAATCTATTTGGTGTTGGATGCAAATTTGACAATGCTCTCTAAAGGAAAATTTTAATCTTCACCTTAGTTAAAATATTGAGGGAGATAAATTTGAACTTTGTTCACTTCTTTGCCTTTAATATATTTATATATATATATATATATATATATATATTATAAAGCATAATGGTGTGTGGAGAAAGAGAATGTAATGAATGGTTAGGATTAAGAGAGATAATGTATCCAATGATTATCTTTATGTGGCTTAATTGGCGGCTTAGATCATTTCATTATAATCTAATGACTGATAAATAATCTTTTCATTATAGAATCTCTATAAAAAATGAAAATGAAAATTACCAAATAAATTAAAATAAAAATCATTTATTAATGGAAAATGGAAACTACCAAATAAATTAAAGAATAAAATCATTTATTAATGAATAAAATCATTTCATTATAAACAAATTAAATAACAGAATCTCAATCTCTCTGTAAATTCTGTAACACCGTGTCGTAGGCACGGGCACACACTAGTATATATATAAATCACAAGTCTCTAAAAATGTGATCGAATGATTTTCAAATAATTTTATTTAATTTGTTATCCGAATTCAAATCTTTAAAAAAAATGTGCTTAGCTAACTTGCCCACCTTTATAACCTTTTCTTTAAAAGAAAAAAACACATCTAAATGACATCCTCTGTAATGAAATCTCTTATGTTATTTATTTATTTATTTATTTCATTATTATTTCGATATTTTACTCATTTACTTTTTTATATATGGGTGGAATTATTTGCATTTAAAAATTTCTTTGAACTTACATATTTTAATAAAAATATTTATTATTAAAATACCCATGACATAAATTATATTAAGAACAAATTATAATAGGTAAATATATATATATATATATATATATTTCTTTTAACACTCTTTAACACACCCATCTAACTTTCTCTTATGGTCTTACCTTCAAACCCTAATATTTTTACGGGTAGGGCTATTTGCACTCTTATAATTTCCCTCAACAATTTTATTTAAATAAAATTATTTATTATAAAATATACATGTGACCGGCGTAATCACACGCGTATAACGCAAGCTCACGAATCGTTCAAGTAGTATAAAAATATCGATCCCACGAGAACTTAATTCCTATTGTTGTTATTAATTATTGATACTATTTATTTACAGGTATCTAATTGAGGGAGAAGAGAATGATTGCTTAATTGGTTGGTTGAATGTGGATTTGCTAAATAAATAAATAAATAAAATACATAAAAGAAAATACTAAGGAAAATAAACAAAAGACACAAAGATTTAGGGTTGTGATTCCACACAATATTTATTCTAATGATGAATTGATTCTCTTATATATGTGTAATAATCAGTTTGCTAACCTGGAACACGAAGATATGCAAAAGCCTTTGTCGATGGTCAGATGCAAACACTCAAATAACCTAATTAATCATATGTCTATGTTAACCAAGTTACCTGAATTCATTAAGTTCAAGTTCCAATTATGGCTACCCCCGCCCGACAGGTATATGTCTATCCTGTAAGAAAATCTATTAAAGGGTTATCTATCCTTAAGGAAGATCGTGGGCTATTAAGTCTAAGGATGAAACCTAAAATTCATTCGTCAAGTTTATTTTAAGTTTACCAAATCAATCTTATTAATGGCCAGTTAACAAGAAGCATTAAGCTTAAGACTCAATAAACAAACTAAAGAATTACCCATAAAATAATTAAATCAATTATTAAGCATGTTAATATTGTGTTTCATCACTTCCCTAGAATAAAAATAAAATGCCGAGGGTTAGGGGATCCACATTTACTACTTCTAATTTAGAAATCTCCCTTATTATAATATGGAATTTATCAGTGATATTACCAACCGACCATATATGCGGTATCCTCATTAAATCAATTTCCAATTAAGTCCAACTGGCCATAAAGGCGGTATCATATTTATCCATAAACCAGCCATATAGGCGGTAATCATCTGTCACCTAAAGACCGGTCATATAGGCGGTGTCACATTATGTCAATAAATAAAACCATCCATTAAGGCGGTATAACCTTTTAGTTTGAATTATAATTTCATATTATAATTAAGGGAGATTAATCTAAATTAAAATAATAAAAGCTCCACCCTCCCCCAGCGGAAATCTAACTACTAAACATAAAAGAAAAGAGAAGAAAAGAAACTACTACTATTGCTGAAAATAAAAAGACATAAATTAAATACTGAAAAATAAATACAAACAAGATGCAATCCTTAAATTCCTTACAAAAACCTAAGGAAAGCATGAGATTTACAAATGAAATGGCTTGGTATTTATAGGAAAATCTAAAGGCTTCCACCAATTTCTCCACCAATTGCTCCACCAAACACTCCACAAAATCCTCCACCAAACATGCCATAAGACACTCCACAAAACATTCCACCAAACATGCAAGCATGTTTTGTGGAAGTTTGACAATGGTAAATTGTCATTTTCCATTTTTTATTTTTTGATAATGACTTTAGTATTACTACACAAAACACATTGGATTATTCATTAATTTCGGTCTTGAAAACTTTGGAATTCGAAAATATTTAAAATTTAAAAGTTGTAGATCTTTTGTGTCTTATTTATTCTGCAACTTCAATCAGCTCAATCGGATATCGGATGAAAAGGTTATGGCAAAACTACCAAACTTGCGCAAAATTGGAATTTAGGACTGCACTTCGTGACGCTTACAGTAAATTTTCGTTTTTGACATTTTTTCCTCCGGATTTTATCGTTTTAGCCCCGAGTTGATTCCATTAAGTCCCAATATTATTTTTATCTGTAAAATAAATAAAACACATCAAAACGTTCATAAAAATCGAGAACTATACTATACAAAATATTAGATTAAATGAGTGAGAAATTGTGATATAATTACCACTCATCACACCCCCAACCTAATATTTTGTTAGTCCTCGAGCAAAACAACAAAATAAAATATAAAAAACAATTAAAATTAAACTAAGCCACTTTCGTAGGGATCACGGTTGCATTTAGCGTATGCAACAAGCCTTTAAACCCCTAGGTGTCCATAGTGGACAAGTTGTAGTCTCGTGAGGGTTTACATCGACGATACCCACAAACGTCTTATAAAAGTAAAAAGATAGTAAAACTAATGTACACAAAAGCAAAAAGACAAGAGAATAAAGAAGTTAGTGACTAAACAGGTGAAACTTCTACTCCAAGTTAGTATTTGTTTTCTTTCTTTCTAAATTACCGAATAAGTAAATTCTCCGATTATTTTTACCATTCTTCATATACACAAAATATATGAAAAAATTAACTTGTTTCGAAAATAGGTTTGAGATACGTATCAATAGTGGAAACTCCTTACACAGCTATCTCTCACCAATTTCACCAAATTAATCAAGTTAAAAATAAAAACACAAAAATATTTTTTTAATTTTTGTAAAAGTTTTCAATTTTTTTTTTAAAAAACATTTTGAACTAAAAATAACACAATAAAAACAAGATACTATTAACTATTCCCCTCCCCCAAACCTAAATGAGACATTGTCCCTAATGTCTTAAAAAGTAGAAGAAGAGTTTAATAGATAGCACCTGGTTAGCGCGGATTTGACAATTGATGCTTTACAAAATTACCGATTAAGATCTAAATCCAATCTACGCCTCTTTCCACGATCGCTATCAGACCAGATCAACTTGGAAACAATGGGGTCTATTTTTGGGTTCATAGGCTAAGAGTTGGTCGATTAATTCATCGGTCTTTCTCGCTGTTAGGAATATGTCTTTTACAGGTTTTGAGATAAGCCCAAGTTTGTTAGCATCTGCAAGAAAGACAAAAATAAAATCGAAAAATCCATCCACGTTAAATAATCCAATGGGTTTCTGGTGGATATTCAAATTTGCCCATGATGCCATAGTGAATGTTTCTTCCAACGTGCCAAGCCCGCCTGGTAAAGCAATGAAGGCGTCAGCGTGATTGACCATTTCAATAAGTTGTTCAGACATGCCTGAGACAATAAATTCCTCTCCGTTTGAGACTCCGATGAGGTTTGTCTCTGCTAATGGTTTTGGAATGATTCCAAAACATTGCTGCCACTTTCTTGCACGGCTTTTGAAACACATCCCAATAATCCAAGATTGACACCTGTAACATCCTGCCTAAGCCAGGATGCTACCGGCAGGAGACAAGCAAATCCTGACTCCATAAGCCTCTGACTCTGCTGAAATTTCGGCATTACCTCTCCTAAAAACGAGCAACCTGGATCAAGTCCAGCTCCTCTAAACAACCTATTGGGCCCGACACTAATAATATACACCAAATCAATAAACTCAAGACATAATAATTGGGCTCTGTGCCCGAAAATACGTATAAACAAAAACTTTTACAAACTTTAAACTTATACAATGAAACTTATAAACAACTCAATTACTTTACAAATAAACTCATAAACAACTTGACTCTTATACTCCCAAGATCTGGTGACTGGCTGACTGCAACGCTGCTATCCGGCTCCTCAAGATCTGGTATCTGTGGTCGATCGATCGGATCACCAACCTGTAAAACTCAAAACACTTGCTTTCGCTGCGCTACTCTGATATCTTATTTCTTTCCTAATTAATCCTCTACTAGTTCCAATTCAGACTCTTACTATAGTTATCTTTCTTTTAACACATTGAAATATCATCAAATCGGATCTAAATATAATATTCTTTCTATTGCACAACCACCAAACTAATACTAACCGTACAATCTTGAATATAAAATCTTATAATCATGAACTAGTGTTTTACAACTTGTTCCTTCCATATAAGCATACAATGCACACATACATCAATCAATACTCAGGCTTTAATCACAAATATATATATATATAATCATGCTATCATGCTTCAATGTTAACTATATGCATCTCAGATGAATTTCTAACCTATATAATTCATATGCACGTCGTGTATACTATATAAAACTGTAATATGCTATGCTTTTTAGAAAATACTCTTTGAAAACTCTTTCTGAAAAACTATTCTCTGAAAGTTTCTTTCTGAAAATCCTTTGCTGAAAACCTTACTTTTACTTTCTCTTTCTGGAAAAGCTCTTTCTGAAAACTGTAAACTGTATTTGGGGTATCTGCTGAAAACTGGCGCATAGGGGCGTTACGTATCGCCGTCCCCCCATACGCCGTAGAGCTAGATATGCAAATCCATGACATTGGGGCGTTACGTATCGCCGTCTTCCAAAGCATGCCATACCTGCCCTGAAACTAGTGGTCTTGGGGCGTTACGTATCGCCGTCCCCCAAGCCACAACTAGAACTGGGGTTGCAAATCTATGCTACCGCCCAAGCTCTGAACTGGAGATCAGGTACACGATCCTATGCCGCCATCCTGTCTCATAAACTAGGATCTAGGGGCGTTACGTATCGCCGTCCCCCTAGTCTCTACATGTGCACATGTCTCTATCCGTCAATTCCAACTGTATCTCTGTAATAGTTACATACTGGGGTGAGTTTTTCCCTCATGCCCCGAAAAACCATAAATCATGCTTTAAATTTCCAAGCTGTAAGAAATATTTTCTGAAATACATTTTACTCAAAAATATCTGAAAACTTTTCTTAGAAACACTTTGAATTTTAAAAGCATCAATAACTTTGATTAAATTTTGAAAATCATCATACACCAATAATATGCACATACCTTTCTCATGTTTCCATCTACCTTGCCATACTTTCTTATATGCTCATCTTTAGGTTAACATATAACTACATGAATATGTTTGTGCACACACCTCATACATACTATCATACTGATTTTAATTTCATAGAATTAAAAGCAAACTATAATACAATTGTTCTATTGGAAAGATACTATATCTAATCAAGTCTAAAACCTTCCATTTTCGTAATTACAAGCAATTTCAAAATATAATTAAACGCTAATCAATAACAAAGACATAAGTTTACTCATTTGCCACTGAAACATACATAATGTACTTTTATATACCATGTCTTTAACACGGTCAATACTAAACAAGTTAAGCTCCCATTTCATTCTTCCAAATTGGTCAAAAGACCCACTTAGTTTATAAAAGTTGAAACCCATTAACTAAGTCCACATGAATCTAACCAATCATGATTCATCATTACATGGAGTTATTTAAACACTTCCATAACTTGAAATTTTAAACCCTCCATTATCTGTCCTTGAAAGTTCGGCCATAATGGCTTTCATTTCTCTTAAAACAATTTCATCAACACAAGTCATGAATCAGTATTTTATCATTTAAAAATGAGAAACTCAATTCTCCTATTACATGCTCATAATCTGCCAAGGACACAAAAGCAACTTGCAGTTTACATCCTAAACCAAATCTAACCTATGCCATAGCTTCATTCTAATACACAACCTATAATCAATCTTCAACCAAACAGAAAAAATAAAATCAGCTTCCCAGATACAAGTCAGATTCGGCTAAAGGCATTTTAATAGCATCTTGAAGTTCTTAATTCATAATAAGCTCATCTCATGTTATAACCTTATACTAATGTTCAAATCACTACTCAATATCATTAAAACTCAAAATTTATTATTTCCCCAAATTCTAGGGTTCACTGACTAATCTTTCCTAACTCTTTTCAATTCCCATCTCAATTAATTTCTTTCAATTTCAAGGTTGAACATCAGTTTTCATTTACAATACATACTTCTTTTCCATTATTTTTAATTCAAAAACGAATTTGTTATTCAAATCAAGCAAACCCATATTCACCCAACTCAAGGAAATCACGCATAGAGTACTTACTGATTGCCCTGCTCACTGCTTCTGTCTACCATCACCACGCCGGAGACTCACCGGTGGCCAGAGAGAAAGCCAAGCCTCTCTCTCTCCCTCATTCTATTTCTCTCTCTCGCACTACCTCTGTTCAGCTCTCTCTCTCTTTCTCGTTTCTACTTCGCTTCTTTCTTCTCGGTCTAATCATCCTCTTGCTCTTCTCATCATGCTCTCTTTCTCTCGATCTCTTTCTCGATTTCCCTCTCAATCTCTCTCTTCTCGGTTCAGTCTCCTTCTTTCTCCTTCCAATGCTGCTTCTACTCACGGCTTCTGCTTCAGCTCTTCTTCTTTTCTCATTTCATGTCTCTCTTTTCTCTGATTTTCCTTTTTGTTTTGGGTGTGTAAATTAAAGGTGTGTGGTGAATACATAATACACGTGTGTGTGTGTATTATAAACATGTGTGGTGATAATGTTTAAATGTGTGTGTGTCACGTGTGAGAGAGTGTAGGAACTTCTAGAATTTTTGTTATTTTTATTCTAATTGCTAATTCCAATTTTAACCCATCTAATTAATTCTATTCTATTCTACAACTTATCTTATGGAGAAAGGTTCCCGTTTTACTGAAATAAAATAAACCTCGCGTTCAACGCGGCTACACAAGCGAAAATAAAATTCACACATCACACTAAAATAATCCGGGTCGTTACAACACCGCCATATACAGGTATCTAATTGAGGGAGAAGAGAATGATTGCTTGATTGGTTGGTTGAATGTGGATTTCCTAAATAAATAAATACATAAAATACATAAAAGAAAATACTAAGGAAAATAAACAAAAGACACAAAGATCTAGGGTCGTGATTCCACACAATATTATTCTAATGATGAATTGATTCTCTTATATATGTGTAATAAATCAGTTTGCTAACCTAGAACACGAAGATATGCAAAGCCTCTGTCGATGGTCAGATGCAAACACCCAAATACCCTAATTAATCATATGTCTATGTTAACCAAGTTACCTGAATTCATTAAGTTCAAGTTCCAATTATGGCTACCCCCGCCCGACAGGTTTATGTCTATCCTGTAAGGAAATCTATTAAAGGGTTATCTATCCTCAAGGAAGATCGTGGGCTATTAAGTCTAAAGATGAAACCTAAAATCATTCGTCAAGTTTATTTTAAGTTTACCAAATCAATCTTATTAATGGCCAGTTAACAAGAAGCATTAGCTTAAGACTCAATAAACAAACTAAAGAATTACCAATAAAATAATTAAATCAATTATTAAAATGTTAATATTGTGTTTCATCACTTCCCTAGAATAAAAATAAAATACCGAGGGTTAGGGGATCCACCTTTACTACTTCTAATTTAGAAATCTCCCTTATTATAATATGAAATTTATCGGTGATATTACCAACCGACCATATAGGTGGTATCATCATTAAGTCAAATTTCCAATTAAGTCCAACTGGCCATAAAGGCGGTATCATTATTTGTCCATAAACCAGCCATATAGGCGGTAATCATCTGTCACCTAAAGACCGGTCATATAGGCGGTGTCACATTATGTCAAATAAATAAAACCATCCATTAAGGCGGTATAACCTTTTAGTTTGAATTATAATTTCCATATTATAATTAAGGGAGATTAATCTAAATTAAAATAATAAAAGCTCCACCCTTCCCCCAGCGGAAATCTAACTACTAAACATAAAAGAAAGAAAGAAAGAAACTACTACTATTGCTGAAAATAAAAAGACATAAATTAAATACTGAAAAATAAATACAAACAAGATGCAATCCTTAAATTCCTTACAAAAACCTAAGGAAAGCATGAGATTTACAAATGAAATGGCTTGGTATTTATAGGAAAATCTAAAGGCTTCCACCAATTTCTCCACCAATTGCTCCACCAAACACTCCACAAAATCCTCCACCAAACATGCCATAAGACACTCCACAAAACATTCCACCAAACATGCAAGCATGTTTTGTGGAAGTTTGACAATGGTAAATTGTCATTTTCCATTTTTTTTATTTTTTGATAATGACTTTAGTAATTACACAAAACACATTGGATTATTCATTAATTTCGGTCTTGAAAACTTTGGAATTCGAAAATATTTAAAATTTAAAAGTTGTAGATCTTTTGTGTCTTATTTATTCTGCAACTTGAATCAGCTCAATCGGATATCGGATGAAAAGGTTATGGCAAAACTACCAAACTTGCGCAAAATTGGAATTTAGGACTGCACTTCGTGACGCTTACAGTAAATTTTCGTTTTTGACCTTTTTTCCTCCGGATTTTATCGTTTTAGCCCCGAGTTGATTCCATTAAGTCCCAATATTATTTTTATCTGCAAAATAAACAAAAACACATCAAAACGTTCATAAAACTCGTGAAACCATAGAAAATATTAGGTTAAATGAGTGTGAAATAGTGATATAATTACCACTCATCAACATGTTATGATTTACTATTAAGGAAAGCCTATTATATGTCAAATATGTAATTCAAACATATCACACAAGTTTGCCCAACCTTGCCAACCTTGCAAGAATGTCTCCATGACAAAGTCAGTTCCATAAACACCTTCAAGAGATCAAATCCAAATTCATACTCTCAAACCTACAATTCTGGTTAGAGAAACCATCCAAACTTGAATTGGAAGAATGATAATCAAACATAACCATCGCAACAACCTCCCTAAGTACACTGGAATTTCCAAAACTCCCAGAATTATGCACCATATGTCTCATCGCCTAGGTTAACCCTTGAGGATACCTTACATACATTCATTGAGAAATAAGAAGCCATCAATAATCAAAATATGCAAACATTGATTGATCTGAAAGATATTTTCTCCAAATCACATTTGCATTGACCATTAATGAGAAATTACAGTTTCCTGCACAACCACAGCCAAACCCCAAGAGTCATCAAAATCCTCACGATGGTAGTTCTGATAGACAACACATAGACTAAGTCAAATCTGTTATTACACTTCACAGTGGTAAGGTCATCCACAAACCTATTTTGAACCCCATAAAGTTGAAAATAAATCAGATCCATAGGGTAAGGAATGGGTTAATGAAACATTACCTATCATTGATGATAACGATTTTTCTCATGCACCTCAATTTCCTCAAGTGTTGAAAATAAAGAAATTGAACCATTCCCAGAGATATATGAAATATTCAAATAGGTGAAGGTCAATATTCATTTTTTAGATGTCATCAAACAAATACCATCTTATGTGGAATTTTTGAAAGACTTGTGTACCGTTAAAAGAAACCATTAGGTAAGCTTTTCTATCTGAACAAGTACGTTTCATTCTCTCAACCAATAATGTATTAAAATACAAAGACCTTGGTTGTCCAACTATTTCATGTATGATTGGAAATCAAAAAATTGAACATGTTTTGCTTGATCTTAGAGCAAATGTCAATTTGCTTTCATTTTCGATTTACCAACAACTTAATATCGATGAGTTAAAACCAACATCAACTACTCTTTTACTTGCTGATAGATCAGTCAAGGTACCGAAAGGAATTGTTAAAGATGTGTTATTACAAGTCGATAAATTCATATATTATGTGGATTTTATTATCTTGGAAACACAATCTGTAGCAGACAGTTATAAGTCAATTCCTGTAATACTTGGTCTCCTATTTTTAGCAACAGTTAATGCTTTAATTAATTACATGAATTTATCATTTAGTAATATGATGCTGGAGCTTAATGTTTTTAACATGTGCAAGCAATCATACGATGAAGACTGTGAAAATGACAACATGAAACTAATTAAACCAATTTTTGAAGAAAATTTTCAGAGGAGTGAATCTGACCCTATGAAAATTTGTATAGATAATTTTCTTAAATCAAGTAGTAATTAGATTCAGATATTGCTAATAATTTTTCTTTACTTGATTCTACACATGTACTAGAAGACGATGGAGTGAAATAAAATTTTGAGGAACTAGAAACACTTGAAGAAGAGAAACATGAAATAGCACCCAAATTGGAATTAAAGACTTTGTCTAAAGGATTGAAATATACATTTCTTGGAGATAAACAAACTTAACATGCGGTAATTTTTTTTCTCTTACAAGTGATCAAGAAGGTAAGTTGTTAAATATGTTGAGAGAATATAAACATGGAATTTGATAGACTTTAAAGATATAAAATGCATTAATCCCTTAAAATGCACACGTAGAATACATTTCAAAGATAATGTCAGGACACGTCGACCACCCAAAAAAATATTAAACCTTTACAAGAAAGAAGTGGTTAAAACAAGAGTTCTTAAATTTCTTAATTCATTCATCTCTTACATATCCGGTTTGGAGAAAACCACATATGCTAAGAAACGAAGAGCTAAACAATTAGGTGTTTATTATAAATGCGCACGTTGGAAGTGCAAAACTCATTGTAGTTCCTTATGAATGATGTCTAATAATTGCGAAGAAAAAATTCAATTTATTATAGATGTGTTGAGTAACGAGTCATTAGATAATATATCATTGACTCTTGAGAAGCATCCTAGTGGATTTGATAGATTGATTCGCAACTTACATACATAATTTCAAAAAGAAAGACAACAATACAGTCTCGGGAATCTGACTTTAAAAGACATTGTTTGTCAATTTATAAGAAAATTGGATGGGAAACATATCATTGACTTATAGAGGGCGTTCAAGCAGTTACTGAATGTAAAATCAGAGGAAGATGTGAGTCACAATCACAACTACTTGTACACATTGTTTCAATTTATTGCTTTGATTTCATTTACTTTAAATTACTATTTTGATTTTATTTTAATTTACAGTTTTGATTTCCTCTACTTTTACCGACAGTATCTAAACTTTTTAACTTTCATGATCTATTTTACTGTTCATCTGAAAATTATCATTTTGCAGGTTCTAGTGCATTTATTACTCACCTTTTCCAGGATCCATAAATACATCTCGTCATTTCTCTCTTCGACACATCTAGATAAGAGAGAGAACAAAAATGGAGAAAAAATCAAGACAACGAGTCACTAATATCTGTGTGTTATGTGGAACTAGCTTTGGAACTAAACCAGAATTTGTTAAAGTTGCAAAAGAATTGGGTAGAGTTGTGGCGGAAAGAAACATGCACTTAGTATATAGCGATAACATCTCGCCTGAGCCAGGATGTTACCGGCAGGAGACAGGCTAATCCTGCCTCCATAAGCCTCTGATTCTAATGAAATTTCGGCCTGATGTATGCAGAACATCATGCAACCTGGCTTATAGCCAGCACCCAAAGACAATCTGTTAATCAACTCAAAACATATGCAAACATCAACTAGGCATCAGGCCTGAACTCAATGAACAAAAGTAAATCACTTGGCCTCCGGCCAGAACTCAAAATAAAACTATACTATTACATATGCAATATAAGTACAAATACAAAACAAGGAGTCGTGATGACCCATAACTCGACCCAAGACTCAATGAATTCCTTGACTGCAATTGGGGCGATCCACTGTCTTCAAAGTCTTCACCAAATCCTGCTGGCTCAGTATGACTGCTACTGACCTGCAAAACTAATAAACTGTTGTGGTGTGAGTCATCTGACTCAGTAAGTAATCATGCTCATAACTTGAGCGTCAAACACACGCAAAGTCTGAATTTCTTTTATGTGTTAACCTGAGTTGTCTATGTGATCAAGCAATTACGTATTCGGTCTGAGTTAACTACTTAGCTATTATCCATTTACAAATATATTACTTGTTACTGATCCTTTTATCTGATTACTCATACTTTAAATCCTGTTTACTATTTATATTTTCACACATCTATAACATACGCATCAAGTCTCTATATTATTAATAACCATATCAAAACCCATCACGTTTTTGCTGCGCTACTCTGATATCTCTCTACTTCCCTGTACACTTAATGCTAGACTAGATTAGGTATTCATTATAATTTTCTTTCCTTTATACTTTTGAAATATCATCAAATCGGTATAATAATAAAAATATTCTTTCTATTTAACATTCATCAATTGTGTATATATATATATACATATGCAGTCATGTTATCATGCACTATTATTCATCGCATATAAATGTAATGATGTTATCATGCATTGATATCAGCTAATGCATCTCAAATGATTACTAGAATATGAGACATGTATACTTGTAAACTATACTTTACTTTAACATGTTATGCCTTTAGAAAATGTTTTCTGAAAACCCTTTCTGAATAACTCTTTTCTGAAAACTCTTTGCTGAAAACTTTACTTGAAAACTGGTTTTTGCTTTAAAGTTCTGAATCTCTTATAAAACTGATGTTTCTGGAAACTATTTCTAAAATCTATTTTCTGAAAACTGTTTACTAAAATCTGACTTTTGAAAACTATATACTGATGATCTGAAAACTATGTACTGATGATCTGAAAACTGAAAACTGATGATACTCGATGCCTAGGACAACAGCTCAACTACGGCATCTCTGAAAACTGATGGTACTCAATGCCCAGGACAACAGCTCAACTGCGGCATCTCTGAGGCTGGTGGTGCCCTACGTCCAGGACAACAGCTCAATTGGCAACGTAGAGCTCTACACCCAGGACAACAGCTCAACTGGCAGTGTAGCCACCACTAGAACTGGGGGTGCGGATCAATGCTACCGCCCAAGCTCTAAACTAGGGACCAGGTACACGATCCTAAGCCGCCATCCTAGCCCTACATGTGCACATGTTCTCCGTATCCGTCAATTCCAACTATAATAGTTACATACTAGGGTGAGGTTTTACCTCATGCCCCGAAAATCATGTAAAGAAAACTGCTGATAAGCTTTTAAAAACTTAAATCAAATCTCAAACTGTAAGGAACATCTTCTGAAATACATCTCTTTCAAAAACATTTGAAAACTATTCTTTGTAATACTTTGAAACTTAAAAACATTCTTAGCTTTAACTTAACTTCTGAGACCATAACATATAGGTATGCATATGCATTTCTAATACTATCATACATGTACATGCATCCATTCTTGTATATTTATGATACATTGAGACTATTCATTTACATGCACCCTTTAAACTCACACAAAACTTATCTTGATATAGTCATATTTATTTACATACTTTCATACATTTAAATCAATATGCTCAAAGATCTAATTTACATATGTTCATATACACATATACTATGTGCTCACTTAGTCATGCCTCAAAATACCTATATACAAATTACATACATATAAGATACATGCTTATTTATTTCTCTCTATGCATCTTACTTACTTTTTGTACTTTAAAACACACAGCCTCTTGCTTATACATACATACTCCATTTCTGCCTGCTTAAGTGCATATTTAATCATAAATACTTATACTTAGCTATGTGTGTACTCGTGATCTTGTTTTTGTATCCTTCTACATACACTGAACATATATAGTTACTTTCTTACAATTTGTCATTCTTTAAACTTTAATCTCATTCCCTAGGGTGTAGTTTTTACAACCTCCAATCCCAAGTATCATTGTATTAGACTCATAAGTATTTACTCACGTTTCATGTATATATATATACTTTATCATTCTTATACTTTTCAATCTTAGTCTTACTAATATTTTATTTGCATATATATTCTTATATAAATATATATATATACACTTCATGTTTATGGTTATACATATACTTATAAAATTACTTTATTATCTATTTTCAAAACATAACATGTCACAAGTAATCATCACATGGATTACTTACCTGACTTAGCGGACACTCATGATCCTAGTCCAATCGAAATTCCGAGGGCATATTTGGACTCCCAACTGCCATACGAACGCGTTGGTGTCATCAGAATTTCGATCGGAGTTACTGTTCATCTGGGTTTCACTGTTCACGCGCGCGTCTCTCCTCGTTTTGTGTGCAACCGGCCGCTGTTTGGCGAAATCGACTCCGAATACTTGTAATACTCATCGAGGGCTTCGATTTGACGGGTGGTTCGGGCCGTGAAACGAACCGACGAGCATGATACGTCAAACCCATTTCGCGCCCTTATCTTCCATTTTCTCGCCGTTTTTGGCGGTTCCTGCGACGGCGCCGGCCACAAGCAGGTGCGTCGTGGCCGGACGCATCGTCGGCTGGTGGTCCACCGGCGTGATGCCGGTCGGAGGCCACCGGCGCGAGTCTTCTTTCCTTTTCTCTCTCATGCGTGTGTTTCTCTCCTTTCTCTATTTCGTTTTCTGTATTTTCTTTTTGTTTTCTTTTTGAATTAAATAATGGTAAAACAAATATCTCCAACAGACAATTACCAAAATGCCCCCACTTGAAAGGGTATTTTCGGAAATCTATGATTTTGAAGCCTTTCTGGCGTGATTTTCGAAACGTGTTCAACGCGGAAGTTATTCGTCACGGAAAAAAGAGTCTGATGGTTCAAGAATCAATTAAATCGGAGTTTGTTTGCTATTTCCATGACCAAAATTGTAAACTTTACTCGTATAATAAAAATCGCGTAACTGATTTTCGAGACGACGCGTCTTCTAACGCGACAAATCTTCACTTTATATTATTCCAACCCATATATCATCGCTTGAACCCTTATTCTTTATTATCATCCTATTCCGAGACTATAACGTCAATCCGGGAATCTTCCAGAACAGTCCCGAAAATCTGGGATGTTACAATAGCGGTGGCAATCTTGCATTGATGAGATGTGTTTCAAAGACCATTCAAGAAGGTGGCAGTCAAGTTTTGGGGATCATTCCAAATCCTTTGGCAGACGAAAATCTTATCGAAAAATCAAATGTAGAAGAATACATTGTCTCAGGTATGTCTGAAAGACTTACTGGAATGATTAATCATGTTGATGTTTTTATTGCTTTACCAGGTGGGATGGGCACGCTGGAAGAAATATTCACAGTTTCATCATGGGTGAACGTGAACATTCACCGAAAATCCATTGGACTACTTAATGTTGACTATTTTTTCGATTTTTCTTTTAGTATTTCTTGAGGATGCCAAAAAACTTGGGTTCATTTCGAAACTGGTCAAAGATATCGTCCTAATTTACAAAAAAAAAAAAACTGATGAATTAATTTACCAACTCTTAGCTTATGAACCAGAAGTTGACCTAATTCTTTCCAAGTTGAACTGGTCTGGTAGCGATCGTGGCAAAAAGCGTATAGTGGACTTGGATCTTAATCTATTATTTTTATTTAAAATAGTCGTAGATTCAATTGTCAATCTCACACTAACCATGTGATGTCTTCTAAACTCTATTTCTTTTTATTCAGACATTGAGGACAATGTCTCAATTTGGTTGGGGGGATAAGATAATTGACTAGATAGTTTTCATTTTTATGTTTCATTGTTGTGTTTTTCTTTAAAAAAAAAATATTTTCGTATTTGTGTTGTTATTTTATGTAAAAAAAAAAAAACAAGTTTTTATTATGTTGTTATTTTGTGTGTAATAAAAAAATATTTTGTGTTGATTTTGTATTATGTTTTTTCAAAAAAAAAACTACACACAAACCAACAATAAATTTTTGACTAACCAAATGGAATTATTGTTAAGAGATGCCACTGTAAGAAGTTTTTGCTCCTGAGACGCATCTCAATGTAATTCGTAACAAGTTTTTTTTCTTTTTTTTTCTTTTTGAATCATTTAAATTTGTGAATTCTCCATAATATTGATTAAATTTGATCTTCATATGCTAATTTGACAGATATTATCAACATACACGGTAACATATGATTGTATGGGCCAAATTTGGGCCAAGGGTAAAATCATCTTTTCACTTCGAACCCAACAACAAGCAAAGCCCAGAAGTAGAAATCCAGCCCTGAAAATTTAGCATTATTGGATTACGATTAAGCCAGAAGCATAAGGACAACTCATCTTTATTATATCAACCACTCCTCCCCCACTTTGCCTAACACAAGGCATATTTTCACATGCCAACTTTTTATCAAGTGCTTGGGCACGTTGTGGGACTTATGTCAGCTGCTAAAGTTACTTCTCTTCACCTATAAATGGCAACGCAACTCAAAACATTCTAATTCAAGCTTCACTTCTCAAACTGAGTTCTCTGAACCTATAAACACTAACCTTCCGCTCTCACGGCAGCACAAAGAGATCAAGATAATATCAAACCTTGCTCTCTTCTTTATTTTGTTTATTGCTCACTTATCTTTATTGACTTGAGCGTTGGAGTGCCTACGGCACCCACCACACCGGTGGGCAGTATCTTCCCCGCTCATTCTACCTTTGTTTTGCAGGATCACTAGTGCCCCATATTACAAATTCTCGATTGTGAACCTCGGACGAAAACCAGCATCCACAATGATTGTGGGTTGTAAGTGAAAATTTTGTAATATTCAGTTCTCTAGTTTGTTGGAGGTAGCACCTAAAGGCAGTGGAATTTGTGTTTTTATTCAAAAAAACTAACTAAGGTTTCACTTAGTAACCGGACATCTTACCTCAGCAAACAGTGATTGTTCGCGTAAGATATTAGAGGTTGAGTTAGTTTTAAAAAAATGATTAAAAAAATAATCAAATTTTTACTTAGTATCCGGACATCTTACCTCAGCAAGCAGTGATTGTTCACGTAAAACAGTAGAGCTTTATTTTTTTTAAAGAAAAAAGAAAAAAAAAAAGAGAAAAAAAAATATGTTTGAATAAGTTTGATTTTGTAGCCTCTCTAACTCGAGCAATTAAGTTCGTATGAGTGTTTTAACACTTAGTGCCCTAAGGCCAACTGGCCTGGGAGTCACTGTCCCAAAGCTCGTTACATAGGTTAAAGAGAAAGCTTAAGGAAATCAGACACTTCTTTTTTTTGACATCTGAGATCTAAGCAATTAAGTCTGTAGGGGTGTCTTAACACCTAGTGCCTTAAGGCCAATTGGTCTGGGAGTCACTTGCCCAAAGCTCGTTACAAGGATTGAAGATATATTATTATTTTAAAAAAACTATTTTTGTATTTATAAATAAACTTTCATCAATGTTGTGAACTCTAATATAATTTTAGGACAAAAATATTACTCTCTTTTCAACAAGACCTATGACTATTGTGGGCACATTGAATTGATTAATACCTTATTTTATGTGTGTATGGAAGAAGGGTAAAAAATATATGAGAATTTACTTATTTGATTATTTAGAAAGAAAGAAAACAATTAGTAATTTGGATAAGAATTTTTCTTTTAAGTTTTCGCTTAAATTACTAGGGACTAGTAGTAAGCTGGTTGGGGGTGTGATGAACATTAAAAAATGTACAATTAATAAAAAAAAAAATCATTTTACACTTATAATTTCATTAATCCCCTTAATTTAGTAAATTTGTAAAATAATAATTATATTTATGTTTTATTGTGATTTTTATTTATTGTGTAGGTAAAATACTATTTCGGAAGCTCAATAAGAAAAATTGATATGAGATCTAAATTCCAGAAACCAAAAAACCCAAAAAGAGTGTGACAGCTAGATTCAAATTGGACATGAAAATTATTCCCCGTGTTTAGATTGACTTATTATTATTATTATATTATTATTATTATTATATTTTGGAGGAGCCACCAAGATTTTATATATAAAATCTTTTATATATATTATACTAGAGATCCCACCAAGATTATATATATATATATATATATATATATATTATAATATATTAATATATAATTAAAAATAAAAATAAAAGTTGCCATCACCTTTGGGTGATGGCAACAAATTTCCTTTGAAAAGGGAAAAAATAATAAAAGAAGAAAGAAGAAAGAAGATTGAGGTATTGAGCCCTCCACTATAAATAGAGGTGCTCAACTCTTCATTTTCTTCAGCTCAGAAATCCATAGTTTTCTCTGAAAATTTGTGGAATTCCAGCTCTTGTGTGTTTTAATTTTTAAAAGCTTTCTTGTAATTTTTTTCATTCAGTAATAAAATTATGAGTGTTTTTATTCAAATCATTAGTAGCTAATTTCATTTTACTATGGTAAAGGGTGAAACTTTTAATATAAAATATATATTAATCTTATTTATATTATAATACATAAATTATAAGTTATTGATTAATATTTAATTTAAATCTGAATTAATTATTGACAAACTTTGTTACCGCCTATATGGTTGGTTTTATTTATTTGACATAATTGAGTACCTGACTGGACTTATTATTAACAAATGTTATCACCTCTTTTATGACTGTTTTTATATGTCTTGACATAATTAATTCCTTAAATAAATTAACTGGGAAATAATGACAAATTATATATTATAAAATGTAATATTTCTATAATTGATATATTAAAAGTGGATCCTCCATCTCCAGAATTTTATTTTATTATTGCAGTTTAATTTAAAATTTCCAATCACTTCAAACAATTCACTCTTTTTATGTTTACTCAAATTATTATTTTATCTTATTAAATTTATTCCATGTGCGTCGACCCCAGACTTACCGGGTTATTTTATTACTTCGACACTCCACTTTATGAGTGTGTTGATGAACACTAAAAAGTACATATTTATTAAAAGAATAATTAATCATTTTACACTTGTGTTTCATTAATCCCCTTAATTTAGCACATTTGTAAAATAATAATTAAATTTATGTTTTATATATTTTTATTGTGATTTTTATTTCTTATGTAGGAGAAATAATACTTTGGGTGCATAACTAGAAAAATGGTTGGATTTTGGAGGCCAAAAACTTAAAAGGGCATTCTAACAGTATACAATTTCAGAAATTCTAACCTTGCGCAATTTTCGTATTTTGGCATCACGTGATTTATTTTGGCATCACGTGATTGTTGGTTTTATACTTGAAAGTAAAAAGTGGTTCTCTTTATATATATTATTATATTAGATAATATAAAGTAATAATATATATAAAAACAAAAGAAAACAAATGGGGTCATCCAAGTTGAAATTTTTGTATTATTGCTTGCAATTTGATTTTCAAATTGAATCTGCATTTGCAAAGAGGTGTATAAATAGAGGGTGTTCGACACCTTAGAAGGCATACTTTCTTTCAATTTTAAGTAGAATTTGGGAGAAAGTGTCTTGTGTGTTTTAGTTTTTTTAAAGCTTTCTTATAATTTATTTTTCTTTCAATAATAAAATTATGAGTGTTTTTCTTCAAATTATAAGTAGCTAATTTCATTTTGTTGGGGTAAATGGTGAAACTTTTAATATAAAAATATAGATTAATCTTATTTATATTATAATATATAAATTGTAATCTAATGAGTAATACTTAATTTAAATCTGGATTAATTATTGACAAACTTTATTACCGCATATATGACTGGTTTTATTTATTTGACATAATTAAGTACTTAACTGGACTTGTTATAGACAAATGCTATCACCGCTTTTATGACTGGTTTTATTTGTTTTGGCCTAAATTAACTGGGTAATATTGACAATTTATCTATTATAAAAATTAAGATTTCTAAAATGACGTTACCAGGTGAAATTCGGGCTAACTAAGTAAAGGTTGTCCAAACAGTGAATTCGTCACTGTTCGGGCAGCCCATGGACTGACAGAATACTATCGGGACTGACCTGGACAGTCTCGTGTGGTTTCGATTAGTCAGTTCAGCCGAAAACGCGTTTTATACCATTTTACATAATTTTTTTTTTGTAAAAATTTCGCGGTGTTTTCATAGTTAATTATGTCGTCATATGATATCGAATAATATATTTAGGTGAAATATGAATAAATTATAGATATATGATATCGAATAATTTATTCGGTAACTTTAAAAGTTTTAAAATTACGATTTCGTTCGAATCGCGCTTTCGTTGCGTATAACCCCAACACTAATATTGTTCAATCCTTTAAATGCAATAAGAACTTTTAAACAGTAAAATAAACCGGATGTAAAACTATATGACTTGTTGATAGTGATCTTTGGGCCTAAGTGTCGATAGTAGCTTGGGAAGGGCAGAAAAAGATTTTCAAGTTAGAACACTTTAGTCCGAGAACATTAGTCAGAGGTATCTGGTCCAGCTGAGTGGTCGAGTTCGGTCTACATTCTTTGACCGACCTGAGGAGTGTGATTGTTCAGAGAGGTCAGTACCCGAGGACTTCGGGTCTGACCCGACCAGTGTAGCTCAGAAGGTCGGGATAGTCTCAGCTCAGTCATCCGACCTCGTGGGGGAGGGCGGTTCAGTATTGCTCAGGAATGCTCGGGAACTTGCACTCTTCATAATGCTTTGATGTGACAGGAGCAACTCATGGGGTTATCTTCCGACACACGCCACCGTGTGAACATGTGGATACAAGATGACATTATTAATGTTGGGTGTGACAGTGAATTGTCAAGTGGTAGGTATACTTTTGGTGGGGCAGAGAGCCTATCTTGCAGCAGAAAATCCACGTGGATGACGTCATGAGGACGGTGGAACAATACTATTTTTCTTACTATATAAGGGGTTGAGAACACTTTTGTAAGGGTTATCAAATTTACTTCCAAGTATTACTTGTAAAAACAGAGAGAATACAATAGCTCGGTTATACCCTACCACCTGTAAAAAAGAGGTCGGCTAAGCCCGACCACATTATAAAATCAGTTTTTTTTCTTATTCCCGTGGACATATGTTGGATCCACTCTGCCGAACCACATAAATCCTTTGTTGAATCTTGTGTTTGTTCTCGTTTATTTTGCTAAGTTTGCTTTTGGTTCCCAACAAACCAAACAATTTCACAATTGATGGAAGATTGTTCGAGGAGCAAGTTTCCGGATTTATCCCTGGAACTAAAATCGACCGTCAACGTGACTAAATATAATTATGAGTAGAGGAATTGTCAGGAATCGAAATGAAGAGAGAAAGTTGATTAACAGAACCAATAACTAATAACAGAATAAGGAAATTGAACACCGATGAAAATCCATTATTGTCATAATCTTCTTAGGTTAAAAGTTATTGATGGATATGATATTAATGTTAGTTGTTAATTGATCTGTAATTAGTATTAATTCTTTTGTAATACATATATAAAGGCAATTTGTAATTCATATTAAAATCAAGAAAACTAGTAAATTTTTCTCCAGATCTCCTATTTCGGTTCCTATTTGTAACATGGTATCATACGTCTGAGTTTCGATCTTTGGATATTTCCTTATCTATGTCTCCAAACAGGTTTTATCTCCCTTATAGACACCATTATTCTCGGTTTACTTGGATATTTCTCATGAAACAACGATATGAACTACCTCGAATTTTCATTATTTTTGCTTCTATGGTCAAAACATAATTTTTCCAAAACCATCAAAATATTGTGCACTGATAATGCCAAAGAATATATTGACTCTACACTTCAAAGGTTTTTGAAAGAACAATGTACCATATCTTAAAGATCTTGCCCATACACCTCTCAACAAAATGGGCGAGCAGACCGCAAACATCGTCACATTCTGGATTATGTTCGATTCATGCTAATATCATCTTCTTGTCCATAACGCTTTTGAGGTGAAGCCGCTCTCACTGTAGTATATGTTATTGTTGGCAAAAGAAAAAACGCCACCCTGGAGCGAAATCGCCTTAGAACGAAGAATGAATGACAAAGGTAAGAAGGGCGATGAAAGAAAGAGCGATCAGAGCGATCACTAGATTAGAGTGAAAAGAACCCTGGATGACCGAAGAATTAGAACGAGAACACGTAATGCAGTTGATCCCACGACTACAGTAGTTAAGCAGTTTTCCCTCGACGATCAAGCAGTTAAGACGCACAACTCAACGGTTGAAGACACAATCCAGCAGTTGCAGGGAGATACTGGAACCGCCCAAGCAGTTTACAAGCTTCGCTATAAAAGCTCACCCGTACAGAGAGAAAGACCCCCCGATCAAATGAAGACTCAAATGAGCATTTTTTTATCTTTTAGTTTGTATAATTTTTAAGACTGTAATTTGTGTGCTTGCGCTCCTTGGAGGCTTATTCACTTAATCAAACACCTCTTGCTGGGACTTTGTCTCAGGAGGTATGAACCTTACACGTTTCTCTTTCTTCTTCGCGCACAAAAATCGCGCAAACAGTTTTTGGCGACCACAATGGGAGGATTGGTGTAAGAAGTGGAGATGCCTCCAAAAAGAAACACTCAAACTGGCCCAGGTATGGAGGAAGGAGGACTGGAGCATACCAACCAGCCCCACGTTCCAGCTGCGGTGGGTCATTTCGAGGGTCTGGCAGAAGCTAGTCGATACGAACCGATGCGAGAATTCAGCCCTAATGTAGTTCATGCATTGTTCAGTGAATTCACACAGGATGTTGTTGAACAGGTTAGGCTGCAAAATGCTCATATCATAGATAAATTTTTCTCGACTAGCAACTCACATTATGAAAATATGGTCAAACACTTGAGTTCGTTGAACGAATTAATGGCCAAATGTGTAAATGGGGGGACAGCCCCGCCATGGACTACGCCTTCCCCTGCACCAAGCAGTCAGGAGGCTGGTCTGAGTAATTTTCCCCCACAAGAAATCACGGTCCATACGACTTCCGGGGGAGGAACAAGTTTTGGGGACAATGGCCCATATTTAGGGCCAAATCTACACCATGGGCCAAATATGGCACAACACGATGTGGTGTTGCCCCAAGGCGTCCAAGTTTCTCAAGGACATATCATGATTATGTCCTACTTGTGAGAGGACCACAACCACCCCCCATAGCGATGCCATTTAATGGTAATGACGTGTTAAGGGGACATGTGACCGACATCCTCCAAAATCAATTCGGTCTGGGAGTACGGCCAATTCGGCCGAGTTACCGGAAGCCATATCCCGATTGGATCGACATGGCGTATCCGTGGCCTATAAACTACAAAATACCAGAGTTTTCCCTATTTACGGGGTCTGGGGAAGTTTCTACCATGGAATACATAGGGCGATTTACCTTTCGGTGTGGAGAGGTCACAGATTTCCATAAGTTAAGGTTATTTCACGGCTCACTATCAGGAGTAGCGTTCTCCTGGTACGTCAGTCTGCCGGCCAACTCAGTAGAAAATTGGCAACAAATGGAACAGTTGTTCCATGCGCAATTCTACAAGGCCGAATCCGAAGTGGCTTTGGCTGACCTGGCAAACCTAAGACAGTTACCAGGAGAGTGGGCTGAAACATTCTTACAAAGGTTTAAAGTAGCTCGAGGCCGATGTTACGTGCCTTTACCAGAAAAAGAGTTTGTGAGAATCGCTCAAAGTTGCCTCAATTTCGACTTGAAAAAGAAATTTTAAGATCGTGAATTTTGGGACCTCCCCCAGCTCATCACCATCGTGGTGCGTTATGAAAAATTCTAGCAAAGGGACGTATTACAGGAGCATCGATTATGAAGTAGGCGAAATGGACGTCGAATCAGCCAACTTGTGTTTGGTCGAATTGGTTAAAGGAAAGCCGTACATTTGTAAAACATGGGCCGAACCCCAAGCCAAAGAAAAGAACGATAAAAAGGGGAGAAACTTTTCTTTTGATACCACAAAGTTCGACGCCATATTCAATCAGTTGTATAAAGACAAACAGATCAGTTTGAGCGACTGACATACGTTTCCAAGCGCCGAGCAAATCGGCAGCAAAAAATATTGTAAATGGCATAATGCATGGTCCCATTCAACTAATACATGTCTTGTTTTTCGGAATGTTTTGCAGGATGCTATAGAATCTGGACGAATAACGTTCGAAAAAAAGATGGCCATGGACGACAACCTGTTTCCCAAGCCAGTGGAATTAAACATGATCAACTCGGACCTTACCAATTTGCCAAGATTCAAGTTGGTCCCAGATGAATAACAGAATGGTCATCGTCCAAGCGCTCTGGAAAGGATTAAAGCACCCCAAAAACAAAAGGATCAGCAAAACCTTTGTGTACGATGCAAGAACAGTATAGAGTGGATGAGAGAGTTGGAAGACACTTGTGAAAGGCCCGTAAAGAAAGAGCCAGTAACATGGCAGCCACGGACCTTTGCACCAAGGTTTTATGGCGAAAATTCAAACTTCGTACAAAATGTGAGGATGTTTAGGCCGAAAATTCATCGGCCCGATATATGGCATTCGTATAGAAGGTCGTATTCGGGGCAACGCCCAGACAGGAACTATCCTCCCATTGACGAAATGACGAGGACGTAATTAAGGAGACACCAGAGAAATTATGACCGTATGATGCACCAACAAGGTGGGGTGAGGACCACAAGCTGTAGTCCTCATATCACGGAGAAACCAGAGACAAATAACAAGGAGAGTGACGGTAAAGAAGGGAAAATAACGAGCTGCGAAGAAAGCACCAAGTTTGACATACGAAAACGGGATGAAATAGACGACGATGAACCCCCTATTGTCATTCAGTTCGGCAGCATGCCACCGGTTGTGGCCAACCATTACTTGCTGTCCAGAGAATTCAAGGGGGACAACAGTGGGGAATCTGGAACAAGCGAAGATGTCTATGAGGGTGATGAGGCAGAATTTGCAGCGCTCTCGATAACGGATAGAGAAGCTTCAGATGAGGAAATGACCGACGTAGAAGAAGAAATAGACATCAGGACCGAAGCCCGAAGAAGAGGGATATGATATCACAGAATCGGCTTCTCAAAGAATTGTACGAGGCCGAAAACCCTGCAGTCGGAACGTTAGGAGAGGACTTGGGACGATCTCCATACCTCTTCTTATATGGGACGCCCAAAATAAGACTGACAGTCACCAGGGCAGAAAAGTGAAGATTGGCTGTCAATAATGTCTCACACAATACACCAGTCACGTTACCACCTTTTGGATGGGATACGTGAGGAGAAATACCTCAGGCCAGCGACGAGAGTAAGCAGATAGGCCTATCAGGGAAGGTGATATTCCCAAAGCCACCACCAAAAATGACAAAGCACCTTCGGCCGTTGTATGTAAAAGCGAAGGCTAATGGGATACCTGTCACCAAGGTGTTGATCGATAATGGGCCAGCCATCAATGCAATTTCGGTAAAGATGCTAGGACGTTTAGGAAAGTCAGAGGAGGACCTCATCCCTACGGAAGTGGTGCTAACGAGTTTCAATGGAGGAGCGACAACGGCCAAAGGGGTTGTCCCACTAGACTTGCAAGTGGGAAGCGCTACAAAAACAGTAGTATTCTTTGTTATAGATGGGCCGATAATATATAACATGCTCCTAGGACGAGATTGGATACACGGCAGCCGATGTGTTCCTTTATCTCTTCATCAGTGCTTAGTTTTCTGGAACCAGAGAGACGAAGTGGAAGTGGTACATGCCGTCAATAAGCCTTTCGGTGCAGAGACAAATTCGCCCAAAAACTTCATGTACGAAGGAAATTACGGGCCGACCAGAATCCTGACTAAAGGGGAAAGTTCGACTATTGTGGCTCAAAATGACGAGCCATACCCCGTAGGACTGCTAAATGATTTATTCGCGCAAACAATGCCAATCACAGTGGTCTTTGGAGAGCCAACGCGCAACAATTTGAATGAAGTACAGACAGAGTAAGGAACAAGCCGCCCTTGCGGCCACTAAGGCCAATCTAATGGCCTATGTAACAGAACGAGGAAGTGAGGCCGAAGCTCAGGCCGCGATCTCGGCCTTGAGGGATAAGATAGAAGACATGATAAGAGAGGCATGTGAGGTAGATTGTTTGCTGGAAGGAAGTCACAAGAGTGAATGGGAGGACGGAGAATATGCTCTGAACGGACGGCATAAGGCGAGCATGTCAAAGGCACATGATGTATTGGATGAGGTAAACCTGGGAAGTGAGGACAATAGACACATCACTTATATCAGCAAGGAACTAGAGGCCCAGGTACGTGAAAAACTGATCCATTTATTACAAGAATACAAAGATTGTTTTGCCTGGGACTACAATGAAATGCCTGGTTTAAATATGACGGTAGTAGAGCATAGGTTGCCAATCATGCCGAGCCATAGACTACATAGACAGCCTCCACGAAAGTTTGCACCCAATGTCATGTATGATATTAAGAAAGAGGTTGAGCGCCTTTTAGAGGCGAGATTTATTAGGATGACCAGATATGTAGAATGGTTGTCAAATATCATCCCGGTCATGAAAAAGAATGGAAAAATAAGAATCTGCATAGATTTTAGGAATTTAAACCCAGCAACACCCAAAGATCAATGCCACATGCCGACAGTGGATTCTTTGGTAGATTCCACGATAGGGTATCAAATATATTCTTTTATGGATGGATATGCGGGTTATAATCAGATCTACATCGCCGAAAACGATATACATTTGACAGCCTAAAGAAATATTTGTCACAGCCGCCGGTGATGGTACCCCATGTGCCAGGACGGCCAATGAAGTTGTATATATCGGCTGAAGAACAGTCTATAGTTGGGATGATCGCGCAAGACGACGACACGGACGTCGAAAGAGCCATTTATTATATTAGCAGGCAATTGCTAAATTATGAATGTAATTATTCTCCAATGGAGAAATTATGCGTGGCTTTGTATTTTACATGTACTAAACTACGAGCCTACCTTAGGCCGAATATAGTGTACTTAATCACTAAAGTTAATATAATAAAGTACATGTTTTCTCGTTCTATCTTGCATCAAAGAGTTGGTTTCTGGTCTTTATCACTTTCAGAATTCGATATACGACATGAGCCCCAAAAGGCTGTAAAAAATCAAGCCTTGGCAGATTTCTTAACTGACCACCCCTGTTTGAGTACCTTCAGAGAAATAGAAATGGAATTAGACGAATGCAGTCTGAAACCATGGACGATGTATTTTGATGGGTCCAGTACAACAAAAGGAGCAGGGATGGGGATAGTCTTAGTCAGCCCATTGGGTGAATCGTTCCGTTTCTTAATCAGGTTAAATGAATATTGCACTAACAACCAGACCGAATACGAAGCCATGATATTTGGCTTGGAAACACTCATCAATATGGGGGTAACACATGTGTCTATTAAAGGAGGCTCGCAATTAGTGATCCAACAGGTAACATGAACCTTCAAATGCCAAAGCCCATTAGTCATGGCGCTATTAGATGTAGCTAAAGAATTGGTAGGTCAATTTGACCATGCGGAATTAGAACACGTTCCGAAGGTGAAAAATGAAATGGCCAATAATTTGGCCCAAGTAGCTTCCGGGTACAAGCAAGCAAATATAGATGTTATATATAGAAGCGACGAGGTGAAGCCAGCCCTGATATGACAAAAGAATGGGACAAATGTCATGGCCGTTGAAATTGAAAAGGAGGACGATTGGAGGAGCGAGATCAAAGAATTTCTAAAACAGTCCGAAGGTGGGAAATATCGAAGGCTAAAGCTCAAGGCCTTGAATTATGTGGTATCAGGAGATGTGTTGTATAAAAAATGCCAAGACGGCCTGTTGTTGAAATGTGTAGGGCCATCGGAGTCCAAAACTATCATGGCCGAGATACATGAAGGTGTTTGTGGGGCTCACCTGGCCGGAATAAAGATGAGATGGCTGATTATACGGAGCGACTATTATTGGCCGAAGATGGGAGAATCATGCATCTCATATGCCAAATGATGTATTGCTTGTCAGAAGCATGGGCCTATTCAGAGGGCACCAGCAACTGAAATGATCCCCGTCATTAAACAATGGTCATTCATGGGATGGGCGATAGATTTGATAGGGAAAATATATCCTGCATCGAGCAAAAGGCATACTTTCATTATCGTTGCTACCGAATTTTTTACCAAATGGGTGGAAGCTATTCCGGTAGTGGAAATCTCCCAAGAGTATATCATCAAGTTCATAAAAGAGCATATCATTCACCGATTAAGTATACCGCAAACAATAATGGTAGATCATGGAACTTCGTTAAATGGTGAGAATGTGAAAAGCTTCCTAGCCGAATACGGGATCCGGTTGGTAAACACCACTCCGTATTACCCTCAGTCAAACGGTCAGGCGGAATCGTCCAATAAAACCCTCAAGGGGTTGATTCGGAAGATGGTGACAGACTACGCTAGGCGATGAGATGAATGTTTGAGTCAGGCTCGAACAAGTACTTCGATCACGCCATTTCAGTTAGTATATGGTCAAGAGGCCGTACTACCGGTAGAAATGAATATTGAATCCATTAGGGTGATGTTGCAAAAGAAGTTGAAAGAAGAAGACTACAACGAAGCAATGATCCAGAATTTGATGGATTTGGACGATGTTAAATGCGATGTGCTGAATCGTTTAGAAGCACAAAAGAGAAAAATAACCAAGGAGTACAATCTCAGAGTCGTGGCTAAATCGTTCGGAAAAGGCGAGTTAGTATGGAAAACTATATTGCCAATTGGTGTTAAAGACCCGACATATGGCAAATGGTGGCCTAATTGGGAAGGCCCATTCGAGGTAAAAGATGTGTTACCAAACGGGGCCTATCATTTAAAAGATCTAAACGGAAGGGTATATACTAGGGCGATAAATGGAAAATACTTGAAAAAATATGTGCCCTCACTTTGGGAGCATGAAAATGTAATGTATTTACAATAAAAACTAAATACAGTAGTAAAATAATTTATTTCCATTAATTCGGGATGAAAACGTCCTCAAAATTACAAAAATTGGACGATAATGGATGGCCTATCCACCGATGCCTCTAACACCTCAACTTGCGGCTGCACGAGTTCTTGCTGAAGCGAAAGATCTGGGGATGATGGATGCTGGGGGACAGGAACTGACGGCCATGCGGCCTGAATGGGCGACGACCGAGCAGGAGAATGTTGTTACATGATGGGAGACTCGGAAGTGACGTAAAAAACGGCTCTTAAATGGGCCTCATGATGAAACGTGTTGGGAAGAGTCACGCATTTATTGCAGAAGTGATGGGTTCGCATGAGACTGTAAAGGACGGCCCAACCAATTGCAGGGCGGGAATTTCTCCCCCGGGCTTGCCACACTCTCAGCATCGGCCACTAAATTGGCCAAGCCCCAATATCGGCCTTCAATAGGTCGGCCAAACTTCGGCATCTTAGCATCGGCCTTCACTAGATCGGCCAAATACGGGTGTAAACATAAGCGTTCCCCAGGAAACATCATCCAGGCTATCACCACTATTGATGAGCGTGACATAAGAAAAGCATAGTCGATGTGACAATACCACCAGACTGCAGGTCACTTTCGACAGAGTCAGGCTTAGGGCAGAGAGCCCATCAATCAGTCAGGTAACACATGAAAAGCATTGCAAATGAGAACATTATCATGCCTTGAGAGTATTTAAAAGAAGGGGAGTTGAAGAAATAGCTTATAAGAAAGACCTCTCCCAACCGCCCGGCCAAGGGCCAACCCTACTCAAAACGCTTCAGCTTGGCTTTCCCTAATCAAGCAAATGCTTTGGCTAACGGGTGAAATGGGAAAGAACAGAAGAAGCAGAACAGAGCCGGAAAAAATAGAAGATCTGCATGAAACAAAGGCCATCGGAAATGAAAGCTTATCTTTAATGAGGTGTGAAATGGAATGTAAAAGAGTTAGCTAACGGCCATCCACACGGTGTGAGGTGTGAAATAGAATGTAATGGTGTGGATGGGCTAAATCTGTTAGCGACGGCTGACCAGGGTCCTCGGTGCGGAGGGTACTGCGTCCCTTGGTTGCGGATGGGTTACGCTCATTGACCACGGCGGACCGTATTCCTCTGCCTGGAGGATGCTGCACTACTCGGCTTCACAGGTTCTCTGGACTGAGGGACTGGTCGGGGGACTAGTTAGTCAATAGCGAAAATCCCCGGCTTCACAGATTCTCTGGACTGAAGGATCGGTAGGGTGACTAGCTAGTCGAGGGCAAGGAAAGAATACATATCGGATCAGCCCTCGATTGGCGTGGTGGTCTTCCCTGAACGAGGAAAGAACGAACCTGGATGAAAAGCCGAAAAATCCACCTCGATTTTCACTTCCAGTGCAATCAAGGTGAATTTGGGTGACAATTGTTGGCAAAAGAAAAAACGCCACCCTGGAGCGAAATCGCCCTAGAACGAAGAATGAAGGACGAAGGCAAGAAGGGCGATGAAAGGAAGAGCGATCACTAGATTAGAGCGAAAAGAACCCAGGACGACCGAAGCATTAGAACGATAACACGTAATGCAGTTGATCCCACGACTACAACAGTTAAGCAGTTTTCCCTCCACGATCAAGCAGTTAAGACGCACAACTCAACGGTTGAAGACACGATCCAGCAACTGCAGGGAGATACTGGAACTGCCCAAGCAGTTTACAAGCTTCGCTATAAAAGCTCACTCGTACAGAGAGAAAGACCCCCCGATCAAATGAAGACTCAAACAAGCATTTTTTTTATCTTTTAGTTTTTATAATTTTTAAAACTGTAATTTGTGTGTTTGCGCCCCTTGGAGGCTTATTCACATAATCAAACACTCATTGCTGGGACTTTGTCTCAAGAGGTTTGAACCTTACACGTTTCTCTTTCTTCTTCGCGCACAAAAATCGCGCAAACAGTTATTAATCGTATTCATTCTTCAGTCACTAAACAACAATGTCTCCCTATGAGTGCTTATATGTTATTCTTAAAGTCTTTGCCATAAGTTAAAACCTCGTGCTCGACTCTATTGTTTCTTAGGTTATGGAATTGAACACAAGGGTTGTGATTTGATAGTAAAAAAATTAAGATTTGGTTGTCAGATCATGAGTTTGAGATCTGATGATGCATTTCTTATAAGAATTTGGGATAGTATGAAGTTTTATCTACTCTGTTTAAGTCTCGATGATTTTCAACGTTTAAAAAAGGGTAAATAATATTAAATAATATTAATCACCATCTCTATCCAAAAAATTGATTGCAGTGAGCATGGGCCCCATGTAACAAGATCCGGTCGCTAAAGGTAGCCACGCGTATCTTACTATCTCATTATCTCTAAGCTCTCAAAGGCTAACAAAGTGAAAACGCCAATTCCTAAAAAAATAAAAATCGAAAAACAAAACAAAACTCCGTCGTTTACACAAATCCACAAATTCGAACTGAGCTGAGGTTTGTCTGATTCCCAATTATGTTCTTATGATAACTCTATTTCGTTTTTTCTCTGTTGACTGTTTGGTTCCCGAGAAAATATAAGAAAAAAGTGGCCTAATTTTCCTGTTTCGGCAATAACCAAACTGCAAACACTGTAAGATAGGAAATTTATTGATAATTTTTCGCTGCAACCAACCGGGTATTTTTTTTACTTTTTATTTAATTCGTATATGGTGTTATTAATTTTTAGTTTGGATTTGTTTATGCTTACGTAGGCTTTGCTTTTTATCAGATTAGGGTTTGTTGTTGTTGTTGTTGCTGCTGGTTGATTTTGAGTGGTGAGAAATTTGTGGAGTGATGGATAAGCTGAAACTAACCCAATTGGGGGAACGAATAAAGACGAGTGGGGCTCAAGTGGGTAGAATTGTGAGTGGAAAAATGAAAGAAATGTTACAAACCCCAACTCCTGAATCGAAAATGGTGGATGAGGCGACTCTGGAAACTTTAGAGGAGCCCAATTGGGGCATGAATATGAGGATTTGTGCGATGATCAATAGTGAGGAGTTTAGTGGGTCGGAGATTGTTAAGGCTATAAAGAAAAAGATTGCGGGTAAGAGTGTTGTGAGTCAAAAGTTGAGTCTTGATTTGTTGGAGGCGTGTGCTATGAATTGCGAGAAGGTTTTCTCTGAGGTAGCATCTGAGAAGTTGTTGGATGAGATGGTTAAGATGATAGAGAATCCGCAGATGGATCAGGGAAATAGGAACAGGGCTTTGCAGTTGATTCAAGCATGGGGAGAGTCTGAGGATCTGGCTTATCTTCCTGTGTTTCGCCAGACTTATATGGTGAGTCCTCTTTTTAAACTCGATTAAGCATCTTTTAAATGGTATCTAATTTAGGCAACATCATTGTTGTTTCAAGGTTTATGGTCATCCAGGTGTGCTTATTGCAGCAATGATTGTCTGTTTTGCTGATTTGTTGTCTACCTTTTCTTAATTTTAAAGCTTTATTTGGATGATATTGCCTTTTCTATTTTCAGTGTATGGCTCCTCTTTAGAGGTAATCTCAAAATTGGTGTCAACTGGCAAGGCATCAATTATAAGCATCTTCTGTCTTAGAAATAGGAAGAATTCGCTGACAGTTTATAGTGTTTTTTTCTAATAGGTTAGATAATACTGTTGCAACATTTCCTCTAATAGCCCAATTCGTAGCTCACGGTCATCCTAACAGTTTTAATAGTCCGTAAATTTTGAGAATTTATCTGGACATCATTATATGTTTCGTTATTATAATATTATTTCACGTACAACATACTCATTGATGTCAGCATCTTTTATTTACATTTGTTTGTCATTGCATGCATGATTTTTATGGATTTGATTTGAAAGATACTGGTGGTTCCAATATGTATATTACCTTTTTCTTTCGTGCTTTATGTTATTTTAGAGCTTAAAAGGAAGAATTGGGCCTACACCTGTAGAAGAAGGCAATTTGCCCCCCATGCAACACTCTTTGGAGTCGTATGTTCATCAAGAGCCACTATCTCCCTCTGAAGGCTATCCTATTCCTGACACAGCCACAGGATTGCATGGTGCAGATAGTACGAGTTTTGCCTATAATTATGGGAGCCTCTCAGTTGATGAGAAGAAAGAATTTCTTGTAGTAACTCGGAATAGCCTTGATCTGCTATCTAGCATTTTGAATATTGAAACTGAGCCAAAACCCATAAAGGTAATTCATTCACTTCAGCAGTCCATTCACTCGTCTGTTTCTCTTAGGAGGTACTATGGTATTGTACTCCCATAATGATAAGAATTTTGACAACAGTTAATCAATTTGTGTCCTTTCCAAAATAATGCTTTTGGCTGTTTACATGCAAGAATTCTGATATTATGTTTATTACTTAGACATGTTTTTTTGTTTTTCGGAAAGGATATTCCGATATGTTTTTGAATTCTTATTAATATACTATTTTTTTTTCCGATTCAAGGGAACATACATTTTTTATTCTTCTTTTTGATTGATAATATACTCGTCCATTTCTTTCCCAAAAAATGAAACCTATGAATTCTACCAATAAAATAATATGTAAAATATGAAAATTTGGAAGGAGGGTCTTAAACGGTAGTATTTTCATCCCGACTTCCCTGTCAAAGCATATTTTCATTTTCATTTGAAAAGCATTGTCATAGCTACATCAGAGAGATTTGTTGTTTCCGTGGGATCTAGTTGGTCTATGAATTCGCATATAGATTTCCAAATCTAATTAGTGCAAAGTCCCTTTTTCTCATTAAATGGTTGCAGGAGGAACTAACAGTGAGCATGCTGGAGAAATGCAAAGAATCTCAGCCTGTCATTCAGAGGATGATAGAAAGCACCAATGATGATGAAGCTATGCTCTTTGAAGCACTGAATCTTCACGATGAGCTGCAACAAGTCATCTCCAGATACGAGGAGCTAGAAGCTGCTGCAAAATCTGAAGAGCAAGCGCCTGAAAACTCTGTAACCACCAAGGCCAACTTGCCTGCTCTTGGTGGAGCTTCCGACGAACCCAAGGCAGCAAATACCGCTGAGGCCAACATGGCAGCCCAAGTTGGAGCTCATAGTGAATCCGAGGCTGGAGATACCACTGAGGTCAACTTGCCTGCTCAGCTCGTAACTAAACCAAGTCAATAGATTTCCAAAAGGAGAGAGTGCAGTGTTAAGAGAGATGTAGAATGAAAAGTGGTGTTAAAAGGCAAACCAGTGATGTAGCTTTTTGTTTAGGTCCTGGTAACCTACCTGTACTACTGATGACTTGATTATCTGACGGTTGTAATTATTTATTTCTTTGAAGTTTATGATGTAATTAAGATTTAAGATTGTTCTAATTATCCTCTCTAAAGGGGGTAGAGAAGTGCTTCTATGCCCGAAAAATTTGCCCGATTTTGTGTTTGAATATGTCTTCACATATTCAAACTTGAGTATGAATTTGGAAATATGAATTAGTTGCTCTGCCCTTGAAATAGAAAAGAAAATCGACAAAAGAAATTTGGAACCGTAATGAGTTGAGTTATAATAAATTTGTCATAATATTCGGTGGCGGGTATTTTAATAATAATGCAGGATTAAAATTCAATTATATTTAAATTTTTATTAAATAATTATCAATATAAAATTAGTACAAAACTCAGGTCGGTACCAAATCTAGATCCCTACAAAAGAGTAGAAGGAAAAGGCATCAAATCGCCATCATTTTAATGTTCACATGTAAAGTAAGTTTAGGAACTTTCCGTCAAGTCTACTAGACATATAGAATAAGAAAAATGATATTTGTATCAAGAGAAGATAAAATGATGATAAAATTTAATCACAAAGTATCGATACTTTGTGTTAAAATTATTTTTTTAACCGTAGAATATCGATAGTTTGTGATTAAATTTTGTCACCCTTTAATAGCAATTCATAGTTAAGATTCACTAGGTGAATTAGACAATCGCCTAGATCTCAATATTTTAAGAAGACCCAATTTTTCAAGCATATCCCTATTAGTACTACCACTATTTTTATTTATGTTGCGTTTTTTATTAACAAAATATTTATAAATTAAATTAATTTGAAAGGCATCTTAATACTCCTATAATTTCTTTTAATGTAATGTGTTTTATTGAGAAATTATTGAGAAGGCTCCACAAATTTTGTCAACATGTCTATTTTATTTGATAATTTATTAAAATTTATGCCCTAATTTTTTTAAAAAAAAAAATAAGATTCATATTTTTATAAATTATATAACATTAACATTAATAAATTCTTGTTATTTCAAATGTATCGAGGTCAGTCACTCACCTATATGTGGATAAATTTTATTTCTTATTAATGTTTGTGGGTAGTAACTGTTCTTATTGGGGGGAGTGTTTCACAATCGGTTATCATTCAACAAATGTTGATATTTGTCCAAAAAATAAAGTAATAAGAGGAATTTGCCATTATCGATAATTTGATGTGTGGGGAACGTTGAAAAATATCGTCGCTAAAATTAAAATTTCATCGTTAAAGGTTTTATGTGTCGAAATGAAATTTTGACGTGAAAATTTGGCCGAAGAAGGTATTACGTGTCAAAAATCGATTTCGACGCTAAAAATATATCTTCAGCGAAGAAATGCTTTGTTGCTAAAAGTACTTATCTTTAACATTGAAAATCATTTTCGACGTTAAAAGTAAATACTTTATCATCGAAATCAGTTTTTAACGCTAAATACCTTCCTCGACCAAATTTTCGCGTTGAAATTTTACTCCGACAAAGAAGCCCTTTAACGATGAAATATTTTGACGATAAAGGTGATAATAATAATAATAATAATAATAATAATAATAATAAATAACAAATAATTCATTATAATTAGTTTTAAAAACTAATTATAAAAAAATTGATATTACAAATTAATTTTAAACTAAATCTCATTACAAAAATAATTAAATTTTTTGAAAACATAACAACATCATTACAAATTTATTATAAAAAATTAAAACAATGATATCTTTATTGATATAAAATAAAATTATAAAATTTATCACAACAAACAAATATAGAATAGAAAACAAAATGATAAACTACACCATCTTCAATTCCTTATTCTTCATCTTCTTCATTTGTTTTCTTCACCTTCCTCATTTCCACTATTTCTTCATTTTCATATATTATCTTACAAACAAAATAAAAATATTAGATGTTAACATAAAATACAAAAAATTAAACAAAACCCTTGAGGAAAAAAGAATAAGAGAGGAAAGAAGAGTAGGAGAGGAAGAAAATGAGAATAAGAGAAATGAAAAACAAATGAATATTCCTAGGAAAAAAAAGAACTTTTAGGGAAGAAAGTCCATTTCGTTGCTAAAGGTCCTCAAATATCAGAAATTATTTATACCAAAATTTTGATTTTTACCATCAGAATTTTGAAAATTTAAATTTAATTTCAGAAGGCGAAAAATTCAAATTTTAGAAGGCGAAAAATTAAAATATTTAAATTTACCCTTTAAATTCGAAGTGTTCGACGCTAAAAATCTATTCTTTAGCGTCAAAATTCAAATTCGACGCTAAAAGATTGAACTTTTAGCATCGAAAGAGTCATTCTACGCTAAAGGTCTACCCTTTAGTATCGAAATTCAAATTCGACGCTAAAGGGTTGAACCTTTAACGTCAAAATAATTATTCAACGCTAAATGTTCAACCCTTCAGAGTCGAAAAATAATTTCGACGCTAAAAATTCATTCTTTTGTAGTGGGGATTGATGTTTTACCTTTTATCAACGAGTAATACATATGATATTAGCGAATATTTTGACATTTTTCGATCTTATTTGTAGGGAAAATTTTGTATGCTGAATGTGATCTTTTTAAAATTACCTTGTAAAACTCATCGTTACTTATAGTATTATTCTAAAAGATGATACTCTATTGTATTTTTAAATGTTGTAAATTTTCAAAATTCACAATCGGTTATCCAGTTAGGTCTGTGACTGGTGGGGGAGGTAAAATTTAAATAATTAAATAACACCCATAAATATATTATTTATTAATTTTAAGTTATATTTTTTAACGTAATATATAGGCCCAAGCGCAAATTAGTTAAAAAAAATCCAATACATTTTTGCATCAATCTCATTCTTAAACATGTCTAAAATAAATGATAATCTTGAATTTATTTAGATTATTTTGATATTATTTTCATACCATGCATCCAGTACTATTTTGATATTATTTTCATTTTATGTGTCTATAATTTGTTTAGAATGTTTGTAAATTAATAAAACAACAGTAAATACAAGATTGCAACCATTCATGTATCTATCACATCAAAAATTCATTTCTAAATGCCCTTTTGCTAAATTGAGAGGACATTTTATACAATCATGCAGCTCCTTTTTGTTGAAAAAAAAAA